>CAUYPK010013216.1:0-11417 GCA_963574355.1 Loris lydekkerianus | reverse complement strand
ACTTTACCTCTTTCATGTTTACATGGATGGAGCTGGAACATATTCTTCTTAGCAAAGTATCTCAGGAATGGAAGAAAAAGTATCCAATGTACTCAGTCCTACTATGAAGCTAAATTATAGCTTTCACATGAAGGCTATAACCCAACTATAGCAGAAGACTAGGGGAAAAGGGCCAAGGAAGGGGAAGGGAGGGGGGAGGTTTTGGTGGAGGGAGGGTAATGGGTGGGGCCACATCTATGGTGCATCTTAGAATGGGTACAGGCGATTGCACTAATGTACACAGCTATGATTTAACAATAAGAAAAAAAGAGAGAGAGAGAGAGACATGGAGACACCTTCAGCTCTTATCCAGAATTTATTAACCGATACTTGGGTATAAAAATGAATATCTGATTACAAACTTGGTTATCAATTGATTCAAATAAAGCTTCTGGTCTTACAAGCTTGGTTATCAATAGATAAAAAATGTGGCAAGGAATACTGCTAAAAGCAAACATGTCAAGGACAATGAAAAATGACCAAAGTTATCACCGAAACAAAACAGTACAATAGCTAGTGGCCCCTTAATGTAAAAGCAAACACCCCAATATGACTCCAGAATGCCCAAGAGAAGCTATTTTTTAATAAGATCAGTAACTGATTTTTACTTTGTTTCACTGAATCACCAAGGAAGTTTCAATATTGAATAATAAATCTTGGCTAATAAGGCATTCAATATTACATATACCTTAGGAAATTTCCATCAAAAAAGCTGTAATAAAATACAAGCATTTAAAGGAATAAGCATAAACTATTAAGTAACATTTAAATTGGAGCCTACAGTATTTCATTTCAAGTTTTTTTCTTAAATTTAAAATATAAGCAAGACCTAACATGGAATTTAACGTATATGTAGTATGAAATTTCTAGACTGTAATCACAAGAACTCACGTGACTATACAGATATACACATGCCCACACGCATCCATTCAACATATAACTTCAAGAGCCTTGTCAAGACCAAGCAGAAGGCCTGTAGAAGGAGCCAGGCCTGAGGAGAAACCAGTCATTCCAGACCACCTTAGCTTCCCTGGCAGCCACCTAACACACAAAATGGTCCTAGCGGGATCACAGATGATGATTTATGAAAGCACACTAAGAAAAGCCAACTCCAAATGGGGCAGAATACAATCAAAATTGCAACAAATATGGAATCACACAATAGAAAGTGCTCATCAGAAAACCTAAGAATTTAAAACCACATAGCATATTAATTTTGTTAACATCCACAGAAATCATTTACTCAATATTACATAGAGTCTGGTGGATTTAAGACCCACAAAGATAACTTTATAACTGTTTGAGGAGGGGAAAAACTCCAATCAGGTTCTGGCAGCAGAGGTGATGACAGGTGATTACCCTCAGCTTTGGCTTCCAAGTCCCCAAGCAATCTGGCCTGGCCCAACTGTTCCGCACCATTTCAGCCCCCAAGGACATCTTTGCATCTATGCCTCTGCTGCCACCCTGACTGGGGTTTCCTCCTCTCTTCCCACATTCATCCATACTTTGTTACTCCTTCAGGATCCAGCTCAAGTCTCACCTACTATAGGAAATCTTTCCCGGCCATTCCAGGATCAAGTAATTTACCTCTTATGTGAGCCCCAGCACCAGTAGTGTAATTTAAACTACACAGCTTGGCTCTTAATTATAATCTTGGAGTTGTTTCATGGACATTGGGTTTTGTCTTCTGCCCCCAGTCTGCCCCCCAGCTCAGAGTACAGTGAAGACAGGTTTACTGATCCGACACAGGGAGGAAGTGGTGCCCAGCAGAGGAACTGTGGAGCACCTCACTGAAGGACAGACAGCCTTAGAGGACTGGGGGAAGGGTGGAGGCTCGACCCAAAGCAGAGCTGTACTGAAGGAGATCAATATCGAGTCTGGACTATGAAGTACACCCAGGGTCCTGGTTCCTTGAAAATAATAACACTAGCACACTCTGGAATACTGTGTCCAGAAACCCCTGGTCTGAAGCACTGCATTTAAGCTGTGGATCAAAACTGCTTCTCTGGGTCACAGTGACTTAGGTTGCCCAGGTGAAGAGGAGGACGGTTTATCTTATAATTTCAAATAGCAAAGTTTCTGATGATCTGTGATTTTAAAGAACAATTTCTCAGTAAGTAAAAAAAGCAGCAGTCATCCAAAGATAGGGTTGTGACATTTTATGACTGTAGCCTGTCCTTGGGAGAAATTCCCGTTCGATTTAAATTTGGTTTTACTGTATTCTGGCTGATGAATGGCAGGGCAAATGTCTATGGTCTGGGCTAATTTTCACTTTATTGTTCCTCAACAAGCCTGACAGCAGACTCCTCAAACTTAAAAAACACTTTTATATTTGCTCATATCCTATAAACAACTGAGCAGTGCTGAACCCACAACCAGCTGATAACATGTAAGTGCTGCTTGGTATCTGACTCATGGAGAATGAAGTTTGAAACAACCAAAGCCACAGACAGTGGGTCATAATTATAAAGACCTACAGTCTTTTACACTCTTCTTAAATAGTCTATGTAGAAAAAAAAGTAGCGAGAGAAAGGCAGATTTCTTACCTACAACACCAAAAGCTGAAACAGCGCGAAATAACCCAGAGGATCCTTTCTGCCCCATCTTTGTTCTATTCCCTAGATCCAAACGGCCAAGAAGTTCCCTCACTTCTTGCTGAGTATACACATGCTAAAAATAAGCACATTTAATTGGTGAGGTTATGCTACTCTTTTGACTATTCATTATTTACTCAGGAAAATTGAAAGTTGCCTATAAAAATCATTAGCTATTTCATAGAAAAGTATATAGTAGCCCATGACTAAGCTATATTTTAAAAATTTCACAAGTTCTTTATCATTAGCAATTAAGGTTGGTTATTGGATCATGTTGCTATACTAAAAAATTATGTCTATACCTTATGTCCTAAACCAGAGGTTCAGAGATTTTAAGAAATATACAAGCAAATTTCAAGAAATATGTGATTCCCTTAAAACTACAGCAAAAACTTGGGGTATATATATATTTTTTTCTGAGAAGGCCCACAGCTTTACTTAGCTTTTCTTAGCTTCTCAAAGGGCTCCCTATTCAATCATCCCCAGCCTAAAATAAAGCCAAAAACTACTTCGTTAATAAAGATTCCCAGACAGGTGGGGGTAGGTGAGGGAAATGGACCCAGCAGTGTGGAAAATCATAACAAAGAATTTACCTTAAGTTCGGTGGCTCACACCTGTAATCCTAGCACTCTGTGAGGACGAGGCAGGTGGATTGCCTAAGCTCAGGAGTTTAAGACCAGCCTGAGCAAGAGTAAGATCTGTCTCTAAAACATAGCCGGGCATTGTGGCGGGTGCCACAGCTACTTGGGAGGCTGAGGCAAGAGGATCACTTGAGCTCAGGAGTTTGAGGTTGCTGTAAGCTGTGATACCACAGCACTCTACCAGGGCAAAAAAGTGACACTCTGTCTCAAAATAATAAATAAAAATTTAAAAACAAGAATTTACCTAAAGCTATTATAATATGGAAAATAGTTTTGCAAAAAGCTCAGGGAAAATGGGTTCCAAACTGTAGCTACTATCATACTTGAGAAACTAGGACTCTATATACATTCAGAAATATCCACAGACGAGAACGTCAATGCAAAAAGTTAAGTTCTCTTACTTGAAAAAGTTAAAATTAACTTATTAAAAGTAATACCACCATATTGTATTTAACTTCTGACAAAGACCTGTGTGTCTTTGTGCCACCTGAACAAAGCCTTTGTATTCCTGACTCCAAATAATACAACATCTGGATAAAAACAGCTTAACATTTCTTTAGTGTATAGCAAGCACCAGAAGAGGTCCCAGAGGTAATTCTTAACATAACAAAAAGTCTGTAGTGTAGAAACCTTCATATTAAAGCACAGCAACAGGTAATCTCTTTGGTAGATGCAATATTGAGTTACTCTGAATTCTTGAAATGTCAACTCTCTAAGAAAATATATTCATTATCATACCCAAATAAAAATGAGGCGAGAGTATAATTCTGGTATACTTCTTGACATCAGTAATTTCTAGGAAACAGATTCAAATTCTAGCCAATCAAGAAAAATAACTTATTTTTAGATGCATGCTAAAAAATTAAAATACCACTCAAAACTATAAAGATATCTCCTATTCCTTAAAAAAACAGGTATGAAAATTTCTGTTTATAGTCATGTTTGGAAGATACTTACCCTGTCATCAATTATGACCAAATCTTTTGGTTCTGTTCTATCAATCTTCAAGACACGGTATTTCGTCTCTGCGTGATTGCTTCCAACTAGGAAGTATCTCTATAAAAAACAAGGAATGTCGTCAGTTTCTTGAGGCATTCTACTCTATACACATTTTGTAACCACTTCAGTTTTTGAAATTAAATACATTAGTAAAGTCAGGTTTTTACTTTTTAAAGAACTATCTCTTTTAACTGGCAGATAAAAGAAAGGCTGATTCCAAAAGGCCAATTATAAAATTGAAATATTCCTAATGGTTTCATGATAAGTATCAGTCTGATTACTGAAATGCGGCCAGTAACCATGTCAGATGAATTTAATTATATTATAAAAGTAGAGATTAAACTGATTAGAGACTGATGTTCAAGCTTTGCTAGGAAGAAGTTCTGGTAAGAATTAGAAAGTGCAACACATAATTAGAAATGCTTAGACAATTATAGCTAATAAAATATTGACAGTTTATCATATAAATCTTTACAAATTTTCTGAAAGTGACTTTAATATAACAACTACAATAATCAACCCCCAAGCCCTATAAAAGATTAAAATGGTTATATTTTCCCAACTGGCCTTTTATAGATAAACTACAAGAAATAATATTTTTTCTTTCCTTGGAGCATTACCCCTGAACACAGAATGGACCCAGGTTGGAAGAAGGCACCAGTCTGTTAGTAACCTCTCTTCCTCCTCAGGAGAGAAGAGCTCTGCAAATTAACCACCACGAATACCATGTAACAACAGAAGCATGAAGTGGACAAGAATACGGGAAAGGCACTTAACTCAGCTGGGGAGGGTCACAGCAAGCTACCTGGCACTGTCCTGCTGTGGACTTTAGCCTTGAAGTTACCCTACACAAGACTTCGTGCACTGAGCCAAGACAGGACAAGTGACACCATCCATCTCCACCTGCCACACTCCACTCATCACCTGTTACCCCCAAAGCACACCTGCTTATATCTAAAAGTAGTGCTTACTTCTGAAGGCCTCATCTAAATTTGATTGGAACTTATCTGTCCCCTATAATACAAAGCACCTCAGAAAACTAAGACTCTAATCCTTCTCCCTAGCCAAACAGCGCAATATAGTTCCGCAGGCATTGGATAAGTGTTAGGTGAAAAAACAATCACCTACTACGGAGTAACCATTTAATTTATGGAGTAATTTTCTATAACATGTAAAATTACACTACCCCATCTTTTCTAGGTAAGTACCCAGACAGATGACTCTTTTTAAGTCAACTACTCAGTAGGAGGCACTTCACAGCTTTAAGAGGGGGTTAAAATCCCTGAATGAAATTCCTAGAATTTTAATACAGCCCAAGAAACTTAAAGATTAATTGCAATAGAATTATTGTTTGTTGATTTGGAATAAAAAGACAAATATAAATCCTAACATGCGAGTGGGCAAACGTGTAATTAGCCTTTGGAGCTCACAAAGGAAGGCAGAGCTGCCCAAGGCCAGATCCTCCAAAGACTCCACCAATAAGAGGAGCCCAAAGCTAAAATCCACCGAATTTCGAAACTTATCTGAGTGGCGAGAAAGAAATGGGAAGCAATATTGCTAAACACATTCTAATTCTTCTACAACAGACTGAGATGAATCCTAAAAATGCTTTGTGCAGAGAACAGCGGCCCCACGTGGACCCAGTTACTCCGGGAAGCAGGCACCAGTCGGCCAGGGACAGCAAACTTGCTATCTGCACTGCCCTCTGGTGGGCAGTTGGCCATTTACTTTCACATCATTTTTTTAAAAGGGGTAACTTGTCCAGAAAGGCCTTGTTTCCCCTTGGTCTTATTTCCCTCCCATTGAATGTACGAACACTCCATGTATATCCTTAGACTTTGCTACATTTAATAGTCTGCTTCAAAATGGATCTCTGCATTGTGGGGATTAAAAATTTCTCTGAAATACGGTCGAGCTTGGTGGCTCACGCCTGTAATCCTAACATTTTAGAAGGCTTAGGGGGGAGGATCACTTGAGGCCAGGAGTTCAAGACCAGCTTGGGCAACATTCGGAGACCCTGTCTCTACAAAAAAAGATTAAACATCAGATGCTTGTGTTGGCATGTCCCTGTAATCCCAGCTACTCGAGAGGCAGGAGAATTACTTGAGCCCAGGAGTTCAGAGGAGAGATCTCAGCAGGTGCTATCAGCACAAATACATTTAAAGCCATGGGACTCAGTTTACCCACTAGGCTGAGTGACAATAGGGAGCAGAGTCCTGAAAAGCTACCCTGTGGAACTTCATTACTTAGAGCAGCGGTTCTCAACCTGTGAGTTGCGAACCCTTTGTAACAATGAAAATACATCCTGCATATCAGATATTTACATTACGATTCATAACAGTAGCAAAATTACTGAAGTTATGAAGTAGCAACAAAGATAATTTTATGGTTGGGGGTCACCACAACATGAGGAACTGTATTAAAAGGTCACAGCCTTAGGAGGCATTAGGAAGGTTGAGAATCATTGACTTAGAGGCTGGATCTGGAGAAAGAACCAGCTGAGAAGACTTGAGTGGAATGGCCAGTGAATGGCAAAACTCCAACACACGGTGGACACCTCAAAGCAGGGGAGGAGGTCCTTGGGAATAGGATGAAGCAGTCACATCCACATCAAATGCTACTGGGAAGTCAAGTGAGATAAGAACACAGTAGTGCCTAGAGCATCTGACAACAGGAGCCTGTGAGCGGCCCTCTGTGGGCAGTCTCGATGATGGTGTGGGGCAAAATCCACAACAGAGCTGGCTGAAGAGCACAGGAGTAGAATTCTGGATGAAGATGGAAGAGCGAACACCTCTACTCTTCCCAAACATAGCCATAGTGAAGTTTTTTACATTTCTTTTTAGGTTCAAGTCCCAAGAGCAAAAGGAGGAGTGAAGGAGATAACAGGCAATCAATCAGTCAATCAATCAATCAAAACTGCAAAATATGCCTTAAAAAGCTGCACCCTTGACTGGCAGCAGCAGAGTCAAGAAGTAATCCAGTTTACACTCCACATTCTGAATTTCCAAATGCCTTGGAAACGTGAGGCACCTGACGCCTCTAGACTAGAATATCAGAAAAGAAGAACAACCTTCTAAAGAGGAAAAAAAAAAAAAAGTTAAAGACGAAAATAGAATAATATTAGAAATTCTCAGCAGCAACACTGGAAGGTGGAAGGCAGGGCCACAATGCCTTCAAAATTCTAAGGGACAATTCACTTTAGTTTTTAATCATTAATTTTGTCAAACCTGAGGTTGCATAAGACACTGGTAGACATGTATAGGCTTAAAAAAATTACCTCCCATGAATTCTTTCTCATGAGGCAATTAAAGGAAGTACTCCACCAAAAGAGGGCATGATAAAGAAAGAAGAAATTATAGGATTTGGAACAACAGGGAAATCGTCAGAAGAGAGAATGTAGGGTGATGGTGAAGGGAAACCCCAGGATGGCAGCCACAGTGCAAGGGCCTTGGGAGCAGCCAGTCCAGACTGAGGTCACTGCTTCAAGAACATGAAACCCAGGAAAATACCTAAGGCAGATGAATGTGTTGAGAGGAAATTTACATAAAATTTACATATCTGAAGGAAATGTAAATTTCCTCATAAGTCTTATAAATACATAGTAAGAATCAGAGATTGAGGGAAGAAAGAAAGGTCATCTCAAGTATTGGCACAGTCTGAAGTAGTGAAGAGCCCTTAGTTCAAATGGTGAAGATGAAAGGGACAGACAAAATCCCCAAGAGTAACAGGGAAGGAAAGAGAGCAGTGACCAGGGTGCCTGAGATCTCCACCTATCAGGCATGCATCAGCTGGGACTGCCTGAATGCACATGTACATGTAAATAGGTGCATATGAATCAACATTTGTTTGTGGAAATGCTGGGGTGGAGAATTAGGACACAAAAAGCTATATTAAAATGCCCAGTAGGATAGAAAATTATTGGAGCAGCTCTCTTTTCAAAGCTAAGCATCAGTGTTCAAGAACACTTACAATTTCAATATGTAGCCTTACCAGTGGTATCTTTGTATAAAGATGAATATGTTTCTAAGATGTGTACTTGAAATCCAAGTGGAATACAGTAGCTAAGCCGTTTAAAGGAAACTCAGTATCTACTAACATTATTTCCTTTTATAATGACAGGCTAATTAATCACTCACTTTTCACTTTTCATCTGGGGGAGGAAAATCAGCTTTCTTGAAAGGGAAGAAATTTGAGGTTGTATGACAGCTTCAATTAACATTAAACTTCAGTTGAACTTTCAGATTAAATATAGTATTTTTAACGATCACCATGAAGTTACCGTACTTCTCACAATCTAACGGTGTCACAGGCCTGCCCATTCAATTAGTCCAGCCTTCAACCATCAGGTAACACAGCCCAGAAAGGGCAAGTGAGTCTCTGAGATAATCTAGCAGGGATGTCCAACATTTTTTTTTCTCTTTTCTGCTGCACATTGGAAGAATAATAGTTTTCTTGGGCCACACAGTAAGTACACAAACACTTGAGGTATATACAGCAAAACTGAAACATTCAAAAAATAAAAATATTTAAAAAAGATAAATACACAAAAACTGACAAGCAAAAGAAAAGGTCTGTGCATAATTTTTGCTACATCCAGCACCACAGATAAGGAAAACAGTCCTCAAATAATCTGCAAGCAGCCCACCGGCACGGGGTGGACAACCCTCCAAAGAGAGTTCTCCACGTTGACTCATTAGGGCTTTGCAGATTTCCTCCTGGGGAAGCTTCAAATCTCTATGCTTCTCTCTCCCACTTCATATCCTTCAGTTCCCCACTCCAGTCCTTTGGCCAACTACACCCTAGGTTTTTTCCCATTCCTTGATTACACAAATCAAGGCTAATTAAGTAAGGTGTATTCCTCATGATGTGGTTCTATTTTATCCCATTTTGTGAGACAAGGGTAATGACAGAATCAAGAGTACTTGCCCCACCCAGGCAGTGTCAGGTTCATGGCTCTCCCAGGAAATAGGAATGCCACCGATCCTGAGTGCCCTAACCCTTTAAATCCCTGTCCGCCATAGCCCACGCGTGGATTTCTCACTGGTCAGGAATCTTACCCCTCCTGTACTCTAGGTGGATTAAGGCCATTTTAACTGCATGAAATGGATCTCCGTTTTCCTTTCTTCTCGCGTCTCAGAATGGTTTTATTCTTAGGTCTGGAACCTTTCAGGTAGGGAGGAAGTTTCCTTAAGTTCCTCTTTTGGAACTATTGGAACAAAGCATAACTGCATGAACTGGTACATATATACATACAAGGTCTGACAATTAAGTTCCCAAACCCATCCTAGAATAAGTGCTACATACCTCACTGCTGAGTATCACTATGGTCACCTTCAAGGTACCCCTCAACTTGCGAAGCTATGCACTGATGCCAGCACCTAGTCTGCCCTTCACACCAATTCTGGGACTCTTTTTCTGGGATGGCTATCAGGTCACCAGATGGCCGAGTCAGTAATGAGGAATGTAGCACTTTTTCTGGGATGAGTTCATGAACTTAATTGTCTGACCTTGTATAAACTAACAATTTTGAACTAGTAAGAGTAAAGATTATCCGAATAATCTTTGCCCTACAAAACACACACGCGGGCAGGTGCAGCCCTAGCTCCATTCGGCTACCCATTTTAAGGCCAACTGGTAATGTGCTCACGTCTTTGTTATGAAATAGGCACAGTGATGCTGAGACCCCTAATGCATTAGTCTCACTGGAGCGCAAACCCCACTGAAACTGCACACGCAAGGGATAGAGGCTGCACGCTCCTACGAGAATCTGATGCCTGATGAGCTGAGGTGGCGCTGAGGCAGTGATGCTAGTGCTGGGAGCAGCTGCAAATACAGATTATCATTAGCAGAGAGGTCTGACTGTACAGAGACCACATAAATCAATTGCTTGCAGACTCATATCAAAACCCTACCAGTGAGTGGCAAGTCACAATTAAGCTGTATCTGGTGGCAGGTTTTATACCATCAACACTCTTTTGTCTCACTGTCTCCCGTCACCCCCAGACGGGACCATCTAGTTGCACGAAAATAAGCTCAGGGATCCCACCGATTCTATATTATGGTGAGTTGTGTAATTATGTCATGAAATATTACAATATAATAATCATAGAAATAAAGTACACAATAAATGTAATGTACCTGAATCATCCCCAAACCACCCATGACTCTGGTCTGTGGAAAATTTATCTTTCATGATACCAGTCTCTGCTGTCAAAAAGGTTGGGGTCTCTTGCTATAGAACACTAAAACTTTTTCCTTCTATCTAGCTGTAATTTTGTACCTTTTAACAATCCTCTCCCCTTCTCTCTACACTTGCCAACCTCTACTCACCACAACTCCACTCTCTCCTTTCATGAGCTCAATGATCTTTTAGCTCCCACTAAAAGAAGTTTTTGTATGAGCAAAAACATGTAGTATTTATCCTTCTGCTCCTGCCTGACATTTAACTAACGTCCTCCAGGCTCATCCACATTGCCATGAATGACAAGACTTTTATTATTTTTTTATGTCTGACTAGTATTTTACTGTGTATATATACCACATTTTCTTTATCCATTCATCTTTCAATGAACACTTAGGTTGATTTCATATCTTGGCTATTGTACGTAAGCACGAGGGTGCAGATATCTCTCCTATATACAATTTCCTTCCCTTTTAATATATGAGGGGACCTCAAAAAGTTCATGAAAATGTGTATTGAGAAAAATATGCATGAATTTCAAAAATTTTTTGTACTAAAATAATCTCCTATTAACTTGTTATAAAATATTCTGAACAGGATCTAGTTTTAGGCCCTAAAAAGGATAAGACATACTTTTGAAAAGAGCCCCTATCAGAGCAACATAAATTCTGCTAAAACTGAAGAACAAACATCAAATTTATATGAAACTAGGGTGGAAGAATGGTGAATCGTTGATACTCTATGAAAAGTATATAAGGGTAATGTCACAAAGAAATGAACAGTTTACATTTACAAACGAGTAAGTTTTTTTTTTTTTGTTTGTTTGTTTTTTTTTTATTATAGATAAAAATATGCACCATAGATGTGGCCCAACCCATCACCCTCCCTCCACCCAAACCTCCCCCCTCCCTTCCCCTTCCTTGGTCCTTTCCTCATAGTCTTGAGGTATAGTTGGGTTATAGC
>CAUYPK010013212.1:0-16962 GCA_963574355.1 Loris lydekkerianus | reverse complement strand
GGAAGATTCCTTTCTCCTCAAAGTTTTGGAATTATTTCTGCAGTACAGGAATAAGCTCTTCTTTCAAAGTTTGATAGAATTCTGGTGTGAAGCCATCTGGACCAGGGCATTATGTTGTTGGAAGATTTTTTATTATTTCTTTGATCTCAGTGCTTGAAATTGGTCTGTTTAGGAGCTCTATTTCTTCCTGGCTAAGTCTAGGGAAAGGGTGTGATTCCAAATATTGATCCATTTCCTTCACATTGTCAAATTTCAGGGTATAGAGTTTCCGATAGTATTCAAAAATGATCTCTTTTATCTCTGTGGCATCAGTTGTTATTTCCCCTTTATCATTTCTGATTGAGGTTACTTGAGATTTTACTTTTCTATTGCTAGTTAGTCTGGCCAAAGTTTTATCTATTTTACCTATTTTTTCAAAAAACAACTCTTTGTTTCATTAATTGTCTGATTGATTTTTTTTTTTAATAGAGACAGAGTCTCACTTTGCCACCCTCGGTAGGTGCTGTGGCTTCACACAGCTCAAAACAACCTTCAACTCCTAGGCTTAAGCGATTCTCTTGCCTCAGCCTGCTGAGTAGCTGGTACTACTGGCACCCACCACAAAGCCTGGCTATTTTTTGTTGCAGTTTGGCTGTGGCCAGTTATGAACCTGCCCACCCTCCGGATATGGGGTCAGTGCCCTACTCACTGAGCCACAGGCACCATCCTGAATGATTCATTTATTTTCAATTTCATTGATCTCTGATTTAATTTTGGATGTTTCTTTTCTTCTGCTGGGTTTAGACATAGATTGGTCTTCTTCTTCCATTTCCCTAAGATGGCTTGCGAGTTTGTTGATGCACTCTCTTTCTGTTTTTCAAATGTAGGCATCTAAAGCAATAAATTTCCCTCATAGAACTGCTTTTGCATTATCCCACAGGTTTTGGTAGCTTGTGTCTTCATTGTTATGCTCAAGGAAGTTAATGATATCCTTTTTTATTTCTTCCTGCACCCAACCGTCATTCAACAGAACATTGTTAATTGCCATGCCTTTGTGTGGGGTTGAACTTTTTGTCAGACTTGAGTTCCACCTTTAGTGCCTTGCAATCTGAGAGGATACAGGGTAAATTTTTAATTATTTTGATTCTGTTGAGGTTTGTTTTGTGTCCTAGGATATGATCAATTTTGGAGAATGTTCCATGGGCTGATGAGAAGAACGTATTTTTTATCTTTGGGATGGAGTGTTCTATATGCGTCTATCAAGCACACTTGTTCTAGGGTCTCATTTAAGTCCCTTATGTCTTTATTTAATTTTTGTTTAGAGAATCTGCCCAGCTCTGTAAGAGGAATGCTAAAGTCTCCTGTTATTATGGTGTTATAAGATACCATATTGCTCAGACTGAGTAAGATCCGTTTCAAGAATCTGAGAGCATTTAAGTTGGGTGCATGAATTTTTAGAACTGAAATATCTTCTTGTTGTACTTTTCTCTTGACCAGTATAAATTAACCATTTTTGTCTTTTTTGACTTTAGCTGCTATAAATCCACATGTATCTGAAAATAAGGTTGCAACCCCTCTTTTCTTCTGGATTCCATTTGCCTGAAAATTTATCTTCCAACCCTTAACTCAGAGTTTTAATTTGTTTTTTGAAGTCAGGTGTGTTTCCTGCAGACAGCAAATGGATGGCTTGTGTTTTTAATCCAATCAGCCAATCTATGCCTCTTCAGGGAGGAATTCAAGCCATTAATATTTACTGAGATAATTGATAAGTGTGGTAGTTTTCTATTCATCTTATTTTATAAGAGTCCATTGCTTAGTTTTATCTTTTGCATCATTGTGGAAGTTAGGTTCTGTCCTTTAATTTCCGAGATCTTACTTTGCTGTTGATCCATTGTGATGGTCAGTGTGTAGAACAGGTTGAAGTATTTCCTGTAGAGCTGGTCTTGTTGTGGCAAATTTCTTTAATTTTTTTTTATCAGTAAATGATTTGATTTCTCTGTCAATTTTAAAGCTTAGCTTAGCAGAATATAGAATTCTTAGCTAGAAATTGTTTTGTTAAGTAGATTAAAGGTAGATGACCATTTTCTCCTTGTTTGAAAAGTTTCATTAGAGAAGTCTGCAGTCACCCTGATGGATTTGCCCCTGTAGGTCAACTGGTGCTTACTCCTGGCAGCTTGAAGAATCTTTTCTTTTATCTTGACTTTGGATAGGTTCATCAGAATGTGTCTTGGAGAAGCTCTGTTAGAGTTGAGGCAATCTTGTTTCTGATATCCCTCTGAAAGGAGTGTGTCAGAATCATTGGTGATATTTGTGAAATTTTCATTTATAATATTCTCTAGTATGATTTTATTCCCCTGGGAAATTCTTCTTTCCCTCCTGGGATACCACACTGCTCTTTTTAATGTTATATCTTTAGTCACCTTTCTCACTTCTTCAGTCCTAATGATTTTATTCTAGTTCTATACTTATCAGTTTCATAATATTCATTTTGCAAAGAAAACAATAATTTTCTTTAGGTTTTCAAATATTTTCTATGCTCTTTCCTTTTTACTTTACAACTTATCAAAGAAACTTAAGAGTATAAATTCTCTCTGAGTTGTTCCTGTATCCTGTTTGTATATTCATCCTTTTTAATTTTTTTTTGGATGGTTTGTAATTTTAGTTTTCATGCTGTCTTTGATCCATGGGATAACCATGAGTGTAATCTTAATTTCCAAGTAGTTACCTTTAGAGAGGTGGGCAATAGAAGAAAAACACCATTTTATTATCTCATTCCATTTTATTATGGTCAGAAAAAAGTAGTGTATAAAATGTTTTAAATTCTATAAAGATTTTTTTATAGATCAGTTACATGACCTATTTTTGTAAAGTTTCTGTGGATATAGAAAATAATTTATATTTGCAATTCAAAGGATATAGATTTCTGAATATTTCTTTTCCTCTTTCTCTCTGTATGTAAGAAAAGATATTGATATCATTTTTCAATTCCCTTGATTTTATCTAATTCTTGAAAATGAATACTAAGATTTCCCATTATAATTGTAGTTTATAACTTATCCTGGCATATATAATAGATATTAATTTTCATATTTAGCTCAGGATTTTTTTGTCTTTGGATTATTTTGCTGTCTGATGTTTTAGTATCTTCATATACTGTTCATTTTGACTTTCTATAATTACAAAATGTTGTTCTATACCTTGACTAGTACTTTTAACTTTAAATTTTTATTCTTCCTTTCCTGTTGCAATTATTATTGTTATTGTTATATTTAGAGACAGGATCTTGCTCTGTCCCCCAGGGTTGAGTGAAGTGGCATGGCATGAGCATAGCTCACTGCAGCCTGGATTTCCTGGGTCTAGCAATCCTTCTGCCTCATCCTCCCAAGTAGCTGGGACTACAAGTATGCACCACCATAGCCAGCTAATTATTTTTAATTTTTTTCATTTTTTTCATTTTATTAAGTCATATACACATAGATCATGAATACATTTATGCATTTGTGGGATACAATGTGTTGATTTTTAGTTTGATTTAATTTTTTTTTTTTTTAAATCAGGGTCTTACTATGTTGCTCTGGCTGGTCTCAAACTCCTAGCTTCAAGTAATCTTCCTACCTTGGCCTCACAAAGTTTAGGGATTACAGGTATGTGCTACTTTCACCCAGATTCTTTTCCCATTGCTAGTATTGTAATACCAGCTTTTCTTTCTTCCAATTTCCTGATATCTCTTCCCTCCTTCCTTTCTCTAGGCATTTGTGATCTTGGTTCTCAGGTGCTCTTTACCAGCACTCTCTGTCAGAATTAGGTATTCATCTGTGGCTTTATTTTCATCCCTGAGATAGGCTCATCTTTCTTCCTTTTACCAGCTGAGAAGCTCCAGAAAAGTGGGTGACGGAGTGAGAACTGTATCTACCTCAAGCCACAATATTTCCAGAATCCTCTTAACTTCCTTTGCTTTGGTACCTATTCTGTCTCTTGTTTCTCTCCACTCTTAATTTATCTTACTTAAATAGAGGAAGACTGGGGAGCAATCTTAACAGAGAGTTAAGAGGCCTGAGTTTTTAATAAAGCTATGCCCATAACTGTATGACCTTGAGCAAGTAGATTAATGTCTCTAAAACTATGTTCTTATTTTAAAAAATGTCCAAATTGACAAGATGGCTTCTAGGGTTCTTTCCAGTTCTACAGTTCAGATTCCACCATTCTAGGCAGGAGAACCCAAGGAGGAAAGGTGGAAGATATAAAGGTAATAGAGGTCAAGCACAAAGGTCAACTGCAAGTTTTCAAGGCTAATAACAAAGGTAATATTTTGTTTTAGTAATATAACAAAATATTATATGCAAGGCAACTATAGAGCATCGCTAACTTTTAAAATTATAAGTGGTGAACAGGGCCACATTTTCAAGCTAATTCTATGATTCATTTAGACATCTATTAGCCTAAATTGAATACCTTAAAATTACATATTAGTCTTAATAATTTTCGAATTCAAACCATAATAATGAACAATCATGCATTCAAATGTACCTATGTCTGAAAGCTAGAATTATTTTGCATTTGTATTCAAGTAACAGTATACTTCTTATTGACCACTACAGCAAAAATCAGAAACAAATTCCATTGTATAATAACCCTCCTTCCTCCAAAGTGTAATAGGGAGAGCAGGCTAAATTGTGCACTGTAAGATTTTGCATCCACTCACAAGAATTGTGAATATTTCTTCACATTTATTTGAAGGAAGAAGAGTATGAAAGGAATAATCTTATGGATTTCTGGTAAATCTTAACATTTAATTGACAATCCCAAAGCCTATCTTCAGTCCAACAGTGAGAATTCTAGAAAACAAGTCACATTCTAACGCATCACTATAAATACACTGTTTCTTACATAATTTGAATATTCATACAATCAAAGATTATGTTTGTTATGGAATATAAGTAGACCAGATCCATGCCTTCTTCCTAAAAAACTTTCTATTTAAATCAATATGCTTTAATTAGTACTTACTATGAGCAGATGTTTTTGCCTTTAATATGTAAAATAACGAAGTAGGAAAAATACAAAAACTTAGAAGCCTTGATATCTACTTTCAAGGAATTTACAATCTGATTCAGGAAATATTAAAAAGAATGTTGTATGTAATAACATGAAAAAAGCTACGAGGCAAATCCAGACAATGAAAATGTCATGTTGTAGATTGTTAAGGGCTCCCTGAAAATATTTACATCATAATCCCTGGAACCAGCAAATGAGTTGCCTCATATGGTAAAAAGAATGTAGGAAATGTAATTAAATTGAGAACCTTAAGATGGGAATAATCTTAAAGTACACAGAAAGGCTGACTATAATCACAAGGGTCCTTAACAAAGGGAAACAAGAAGGTCAGAGGCATGTAAAGAAAATGTGATGATGACCAAGAGGTTGTAATAATGCAAAAAAGGGGCCACAGGCCAGTGGCCCAAGAAGTTGAGAAAGGAAAGAAAAAATTTCTTCCTTCAGAGCCTCCAGAGGAGACAGCCCTGTTAATACCTTGATTTTGGCCCAGTGAGACTGACTTTGGACTTCGGACCTGTCATTGCTGTAAGGTTGTAGCAACTTGTTACAACAGCAATAGGAAATGAATACAGTGACAGCATGATTTGAAAAGATAAAAGTAGCACCATTTTTTTTTTTTTTTTTTTTTTTAAGAGACAGAATCTCATTTTATTGCGCTCGGTAGAGTGCCATAGTGTCACAGCTCACAACAACCTTCAACTCCTGGGCTTAGGCGATTCTCTTGTCTCAACCTCCTGAGTAGCTGGGACTACAGGCACCCGCCACAATGCCCAGCTATTTTTTTGTTGCAATTTGGCTGGGCCGGTTTTGAACCTGCCAGCCTTGGTATCAGTATATGGGGCCTGTGCCCTACCCACTGAGCCAAAGGTGCTACCCAGGTAGTACCAAATTTTTAAAGTGGAATAAAGTATATGGAAATGAATATAAAGTGGAAATGAATTATTGATGATGACCTGATAATAATACCTTGTTTTAGATGGGAACATCTTCTCCTCAATACTGCTCTCCATGACGAGGACTTTTATCTGACACACTGTTAGCCTCTCTAGCCCCTTTATTCTTTTGGGCCCTGGTGATCAAGAGTAATGCCTCTGATTAATCTAGAAAGAATATCTGTGCATGCTCAGCCAAGTACTGCCATAATTCTTTAAAAAGAGCTACTTGTAGGGAGTTTCTCTTCTTTCCAGGGAAACCTGCCTCAGGTGGTAGTCCTATGACAGGAAGGGTGAATCTATCCAAGCCTGGGGATATAAAAGGCCAGTTTATTTCTCAAATTAAAGTACATCTCCATCCTGTCTCTGTAAGTAATAACATGATACTTTGTATTTGTCTTTACTTTTTCTAAGTTTCCCAAATTGTTCAGAAACTGGGTCAAAAAGAAGAGTGCAGGCTTAGTGCCTGTTGCACCATGGTTACAGCACCAGCCACAAACACTGAGGATGTTTGGTTTGAACCTGGTCTGGGCCAGCTAAAACAATGATAACAACTGCAACAGGTGTTGTGGCAGATGCCTGTAGTCCCAGCTACTTGGGAGGCTGAGCTAAGAGAATCACTTGAGCCCAAGAGTTTGAGGTTGCTGTGAGCTGTGATGCCATAGCACTCTATCAAGGGCAACATAGTAAGACTTTATCTCAAAAAAAAAAAAAAAAAAAAAAAGGAAAGAATTGGGGAGGGGTCTCAAAATTCCAAATTCTAATATTTATAGAGTACATACGAAACACTGCAGAAACATTCTAAGTTATCTTATTTCATCTCCACATAAACCTTCTGAGGCAAGTGTTTGTATTACTTGAATTTATAGATAATAAAACCAAGGCACAGAAAGATTAAGTAACTTACTCAAAATCTTACAACTTGGAAACAACAAAGCTATGATTCATGTCCAGTTCTGTCTATCTTCAAATGATCAGATTTTTTTGTTTAAATACTTCTAGAAAGTGTAGGGTATACAAAGGTTACCTGTCACATGGGTGAAGTGTATCATGTTGAAGTCAGGGCTTTCAGTGTCTCCACAAGGAAAACCAGAAAACACTAATAAAAGAAATCATTGATGACACAAACAAATGGAAAAATATTCCATGCCCACAGACTGAAAAAATCTAACTTTGTTACAATATCCATTCTGCCCAAAGTGATTTATAGATTCAATGCAATTTCCATAAAAATACCAAAATTATTTTTCACTGAGAAAAAAATAATCCTATACTTTATATGAAACCACAAAAGAGCCCAGGTATCCAAAGCAATCCTAAGCAAAAGTATCTAGAGGCATCACATTACCTAACTTCAAATTATGCTACAGGGTGATAATAACCAAAACAGCACAGTACTGGTACAAAGGAAGATATATAGACCAATGGAACAAGATAGAGAACCCAGAAATAAAATTATATAGCAACTACCAACTAATTTTTGACAAAGCAGAGATGGGGGAAAGGGTGCTCTATTCAATAAATGTTGCTGAAAAAACTAGATAACTACATACAGAAGAATGAAACTAATTCCTGCCATATACAAAAATTAACTCAAGATATATTAAAGATTTAAATGTAATACCAGAAACAGTCAAAATTCTAGAAGAAAACAGAAAAAAACTATTCTTGGCATTGGCCTAAGAAAGGAATTTATGACGAAGCCCCCAAAAGCATACATAGGAACAACAAAAATAAATAATGGGACTTAATTAAATTAAAAAGTATCTGCACTACAATGGAAATAATCAACAAAGTAAACCTACAGAATGAGAGGAAGATATTTGCAAACTATACATCCAACAAAGGACTAATTACCCAGAACCACTGAGAAATCAAACAAATCAGCAAAAATAAAACAACCCCATCAAAAAGTGGGCAAAAATCTATGAACAGATTTTTTTCTCAAAAGATCAAAAAATGGCCAACAAACTTATGAAAAATGGTCAATATCACTATCATGGAAAGGCAAATTAAAATCACAATCAGATACCAACTTACCCCTGTCAGAATTGCCATTATTAAAAAATTCGAAAAAAAACAGTGGATGTTGGCACAAATGCAGTAAAATGGTGATTCTTAAATGCTGGGAATGTAAACTAGTACAACTACTGTGGAAAACAGTATGGAAATTCCTCAAAGGACTAAAATTAGACATTTATCATTTGGTCCAGCACTCCCACTACTGGCTATGAACCCAAAGGAAAAGACAGGGGCTTTTGAACACCACACATTGCCCTTCTTCCCAAAGGGCAAATGCTGGAACTGAATACTAATAATGATTTTTAAAGAAAGCTCTGTCTTTCTGGCATCAATCTTGGTTTGACTTCTAAGAGAATGCTAAATGTAAAGCTTAAGTAAAAAAAGACACCATGGATCACAGCAGGCTATTTCTGTACACTCATTTAAATGCTACTAATTGTCTAGGTAACTTAAGGCTTCCTTTTACATGAATACAGCCTGCAGTTGATTATAAAAACAAAAACCTCTTTGAAAAGATTTCACTACCTAAAATACAGCCACCAGAAAGCCTTTAATCTTCCATGGCATGGAACTATCCTCACTAAATCAAAAGCTGCCTAAGGGGTAATCTCAAAAACTGATGCTTACAGCTGAAAATTAAGATATCAGACTTTTATCTCATTTGACCAGTTTTATTTCACTTTTGATTCCACCTCCTTCCCCTTCTGTTATCATACAGGCAATGGACCGCATATTTTTTCCTTCACAGAGGATTTAATAGGTAGTCACAATTCTACAGCTGGTCACCCTGCAAAGCAATATTCTCCATGATAAATTTTAGCCATTTTTGACCCTCAGCTTTCCTTTGAGAGCCATCACAACCATATTGATAAGACCTCATATTACCATCTCAAGAGTATAACAAGGTTAAGATGATTGCTGTCTCAGCAAGATACTGAGCTGTTGATTCATGCCTCTGTAACAACAAGGCTGGATTACTACAGTTTATTGTTGGCTTCCGTCCCAGAGTGCTCGCTGCTTTGACTTGACTTTGTAAAGGATTCAGCTGCCATGGTGTTCAACTACTAATACAGAAATGCCTGCATATACCATATCAGTACCACAAACATGGTGTTGAAGAATGGAATTGGTTTGAAAAATTATAAGTGCAAGTCCTGCTTTTAACCCTATGAAACACAGTGATCATTTTCCTTCCAGAAACAAGGCTTTCATGAATGAGTCTGGTTTAGGACTATGGCTCAAGCAGGCCAAGCTACTTTATAAGAATACCACACTTCACTTGAGTTAAGGCTCTCATTAGAAAACTGATAAAAGTCTTTCTTTTGGAGAGTTAAATAAGCAATATTTACTTGCTGATACACTAACTATATCACATCAGAAGATAATTCCATTTTTTAAATAGTATATTTAGCAGAGTAATGTTCTATAATATGCATTAACAGCTGAGAGCCGGAACTCAAATCACACAATATCCTAATACCTCAAGTCTCATTGAGAACTTTCCTATTAATGCATCATATCTGGATAAAGTTTCTTCCATCAAGTAGATAGGTATGTATTTGCTATCAAATTTTGGTGACCCCCCCATTCATATGTGGAACCCTAATATCCCAAGTCACAGTATTAAGAAGGGGGGGACCTTTGGGAAGTGGCCAAGTCATGAAGGCTCTAATGAATGGGTTAGTGCCCTTATAGGAACATTTGAGCAAGCGCCCTTTCCTCTTCTACCATGAGACAACATCACAAGAAGGAATGGGGCCCTCACTAGACACCAGATCTGATGGCCCCTTGATCTTGAACTTTCCAGACTCCAGAACTACAAGCAATAAGTTTTTGTTGTTTATAAGTTACACAGTCAAATGTATTTTGTTATAGCAGTGCCAACAGCCTAAGACAGTATCAAAGTACGCTCCTGGGACCACCCACTTCAAAATCAATCACCTGGATTATTTGTTTAAAATACAAATTTCAGGATTTTCATCCTAAAATCATTCTCCCTGGGGCTGTGACTAATAATCAGTATTTTTTAACAAGTAATCTTAAAGTACACTAAAACTTGAGAATCACTGTATTAGATGTACTAAGTTTTAGCAGTGAATGTTCACAGAGCCTCATTCAGATTCCTGGCCCTCGTAGGTGCTGTAAACTCATTATTTCTAAGTATGATGTATGAATAAATGAACAATTGATGAATCCATACAGAGATTTGCAAAATCTAGGGAGGAACCTCTGCTCTTGCAATCTACTCAACACTCCCAACAGGAATAAAGAAGCCCCAGGTAGGGTTGTGAGATTTAGCAAAACAAAAAACAAACAAACAAAAAGAACTTCCAGGAAAATTTAAATTTCAAATAACAACAAATAATTTTTTAGTCTAAGCATATCTCATGCAATATACACAGTTCTAAACTGATTCCGTGTCTTCTTTTGGCTTGTGTCCTCTCCTAGCCTCAAAGAAAACAGACAGACAGATATGGATAAGGAGGCCAAAGAGTACTTCCCATGTGAAGGAGGTCAAACAGCGCTTCCTGCGTCCTCCTGTGGGGCTGTCAGCCTTACCCTTAAAAAGAGAGCAGATATTTCCCTTCTACTTTCACAGTTTCTGCCTGGACATGCCTTATCCAAGGGCGTCATTCCTGTTTCTCTGATCCTCTAATATCTCATCTAATTAAAACAGAGATCAATAATCTTCTCTCATAAGGGTTAAGTTACTTCACTTAATTAGTGAATAAGTGAAGACAAATATAAAGCTTAACACTGGCATTTACCCCCCATCTGAGCCTCTGCAGAGCTCTTTCATGTTTGTCATCAACATGGCAGCATCATCACTATCAGCTGCCCTGTGCTAAGTGCACATATATGGACACATATGCATGTGTCCTTACCCTTGCACACACGTGTGCACATGGACATCCATGCACAGATTGCATGCACATAACTTTTGGAGTCCACTTATGCATTTGGTAAGAGATTGTCACAATATAGCGTAGAGGTAAAAGGAGAGAGGACTCTGGCCCCAAGCACTCAAATCCCAGTTCTACTATTTATGCTTTCTGTATGACTTTGGCAAATACTCAACCTCTTTCTGCTAGAGTTTTCTCATTTGCTAAATGTGAATAATAATCTGTAGTTACATGGTTATTGTGAGGATTAAACACACTGATACCAGTAATCACTTAGAATACTGACTGCACAGAATAAGCACTATTTGTATTGATTGATATTTTTATCATTGTCCTCATCTCCATCCCACCCAGATAATTTCTTAACTCTCAGTAACTTTGTAGGGCCAGCAACAATTTCCAAATAATCTCTCTCTGCACTATGATACTCTCACATGGAGCTGGGAAAAAATAGCTGAATATTATCTCAGTGAGCTGAGCTGATTTTTCATCTCCTAGGAATTTTCTAAAGCATACATGCTATTCAGATCTTTTTTAAATTGATGTAAATAAACTTGAATAGAAGAATAGTTTAAAGTTCTTATTTTGGTAACTAACTGGTTGAAAAGCTAGCCTTTACATATTATCTAAAGATCAAAATAAGTAACCCAGGATACTTGAAATGTCTCATTAAATAAAGATCAAAATGTGTTTATACTTTAGGAAAATATGGTTCTCATTGTCAATCATAATTTAAATTTTTATAAGGAACATACCCAACTCTTCCTCATTGCATATCACTATTTCACCCAATGCCTTTCACCCAACAAATAATTTGCCACTATAGAGAATATTAACATGATAGACATGTATGTATGACCCATCTACTTAATAAATAATTGACTGCCTGTGAGATGCTGTACATATAACAGTGAATATAACAGATGGATAATCCTGCTCTCATGGAACATACATTCTGTGGGAGGAATCAGAAAAAAGGAAAACGCAATATATACTATTTTATTAGGTAGTAAATTCTATGAAGACCATCTTAGTTCATTTGTGCTGCTTAAAACAAAATACCTGAGATTAGATAAATTATAAATAGCAGAAATTTATTTTTCACAGTTTTTGAGCCTGGAAAGTTCAAGATTGATGCACCAGCAAATCTGGTCTCTCTATTTCCAAGATGATGCTTTGCAGTCTGTGTCCTCATGTGAAAAACAGAAGAGAATGAGCCCACTCCCTCAAGCCCTTTTATAAGTGCTTCAGTCTTATCCACAAAGGCTTAGTTCTCACAAGTTAATAACCTCCTAAGGGCCCTACCTCTTGGTACTGTTATATTACATTGGCTATTAAGTCTCAGCACATGAGTTTTAGGGGCACATTCAAACCACAGCAAAGACAAAGCAAGGAAGAGGGTGGGATGTGCATTGAGTCCTCTACCTCAGAGTTATCTGGGAAGACCTCACTGATATTTACACAGAAATATATGAGAGGTGGTAGAATTAGTCCTTCGTATATCTAGGTAGAGGGAAGATCAATGTAAAATTTTTAAATTTTGAATTTAACAATGATATTCAAAACTTTGGAGATGAAATACTACCCTGGGGAGTAAGGGGAGGCCACTGGAATGGTAAAGAAAGTGTGGTGAAAACAAAGATGTTGGCCGGGAAAAAGACTTTATGAAAA
Organism: Loris lydekkerianus; assembly: GCA_963574355.1. Classification (NCBI taxonomy): domain Eukaryota; kingdom Metazoa; phylum Chordata; class Mammalia; order Primates; family Lorisidae; genus Loris; species Loris lydekkerianus. The sequence continues at coordinate 4,400 of CAUYPK010013212.1, read as the reverse complement.
AGATTTCTGTAGCAATTGCAGCAACAACAACAATAAACAAATGGGATTTAATTAAACTGAATAGCTTGCATACAGCTAAGGAGACAACAACCAAAGCAAATAGATAATCTACACAATGACAAAGGATATTTGCATATTATGAATCAGACAAAAGCATGATAATTAGGATATACAGAGAACTCAAATTAATCAACATAAAAAAAGCCAACAGGATCAGTGCCCTCCCAGACCTCCGTAAGAGCTGTGCTGTGACCCATGACAGGCGCCCACCCGGACCTTGGTAAGAGCTGCACCGAGACCAGCGATCAGTGACCATCTAGACCTCTGTAAGAGCTGCACCGTGACCTGCAACCCATGTCCACCAGGCCTCCACATACCCTGACCAGGAACTCTGGGAGCAACACAAACCCACATCCTCCCTCCTGTACCCTCCCTGCCTACACACCAGCCCGCTCATCTGGCCAGGGACTCTGGTAGCCATGTGCCCTCTGGAGCCCTCCATGCCTGTGCACAGAACCCTTCTCCTGGTCAGAGACTGCTGGAAACTTGGGTCCTCTGTGCCAAATTCACTGGGTGCCAGGCACTCCCAGAACTGTGTGCACCACCCTGTTGCTGGATCCGGGTGTGTCACATGCCAGAGCTGCTCCCACAACCAGAACTCCCTGGCTGGGGCAGCCCCAGAGGAACTACACAGGGTCACTTCCTACAAAGATCCAGCAATAATAGAGTGATCCAACTGGGGTCTCATCTTGGAGAGACACCTCCCGAGCTCTGAAGACAGCCAGAGGCAACAGTGAAAAACAATCATGAGGTGAAAGCAATGGAAATACTCTGGCAATATGAATAATCAGAGTAGATCAACTCCCCCAAGGAACAATGGGACAGACACAGCACAAGATCCCATGCAGAATCAAATAGCTGAGATGTCAGAAATCGAATTCAGAATCTGGATAGCAAATAAGATCAAATACAATTCCAAGCAGTAACACAAAAGATGTCTCAAGAATTCAATGAATTCAAAAATCAAATTACCAAAAATTGTGACAGATTGAGACAAGAAGTTGTAGCCCTCAAAGATCTGAGAAACATAGAATCCCTCAGTAATAGAATGGAACAAGCAGAAGAAAGGATTTCTGACATTGAAGACAAAGCTTGTGAATGCTCCCAAACTCTCAAAGAGGAAGAGAAATGAAGGACAAAAACAGATCACTCTCTCAGACAGCTCTGGGGTAATTAGAAGAAAAACAATATTCGTATTATAGGGATCCCTGAAAGCAATGAAGTGGCTTCACAAGGAACAGCATCTCTTCCCCATGAGATTATGAAAGACAACTTTCCAGACATGCCAAGAGATTCTGAAATTCAGATAGCAGACAGTTTCAGAATTTCAGCATGACTCAACCCAAATAAGATATCTCCCAGAAACATAGTCAATTTCACTAAAGTTAATATGAAGGAGAAAATTCTGAAAGCAGCCAGATGAAAGAAAACTATCACCTACAAAGGCAAGAATATTAGAATAACTGCAGATCTCTCTGCTGAAACCTTTCAAGCTGGAAGAGGATGGTCATCGACTTTTAATCTGCTAAAACAAAATAACTTTCAACCCAGGATTTTATACCTGAGTTTCATTTATGATGAAGAAATTAAATACTTTAATAACATTCACATGTTGAAGTAATTTCCCATAACTAAACCAGCTCTCCAGGATATTCTCAGACCTATACTCCATAAAGACCAGCATAATCCTCCACCACAAAAGTAAACCCACCCAGAAAATTTTGATCGAAGTCCAACTTCCACAGTCGCAAAAAAATTAAAAATGTCCACTGGACTCTCAAAAGGCTTATCAATATTCTCAATTAATGTGAATGGTTTAAATTGTCCTCTAAAGAGGGATAGGTTGGCTGAATGGATACAAAAACTCAAGCCTAATATCTGCTGCATACAAGAATCTCATCTTACATTAAAAGACAATATTTTTATCTATAATAAAAAAAAAAAAGAAAAGAAAAAAAAAAAAAAAAGACAAATATAGACTCAAGGTGAAGGGATGGTCATCTGTACTCCAGGCAAATAGAAAGCAGAAAAAAGCAGGCATTGCAATCCTATTCACAGATATAATACGCTTTAAACCAACCAAAATAAGGCATAATAAGGATGGAAAATTCATATTAGTTAAAGGTAATACTCAATATGATAAGATTTCAATTATTAATATTTATCCACCCAACCAGAATGCATCTCAATTTATAAGAGAAACTATAACAGACATGAGCAACTTGATTTCCTCCAGTTCCATGACAGTTGCAGATTTTAATACCCCATTAGCAGTGCTGGATAGATTCTCCAAAAAAAAAGCTAAGCAAAAAAATTTTAGATTTAAACTTAACCATTCAACATCTGGACCTAACAGACATATACAGAACATTTCATCCCAACAAAACTGAATACACATTCTTCTCATCAGCCCATGAAACATACTCCAAAATCGAACACATCCTAGGCCACAAATCTAACCTCAGCAAATTAAAAAAAAAAAAAAAAAAATAGAAATTATTCCTTGCATTTTCTCAGACCATCAAGGAATGAAAGTTGAACTCAATAACAATAGGAATCTGCATACCCATACAAAAACATGGAAGATAAATAATTTTATGCTGAAGGATAGATGTGTTATAGATGAGATTAAGGAGGAAATCACCAAATTTTTGGAACAAACAACAATGAAGACACGACTTATCAGAACCTCTGAGATATGGCAAAGGCAGTTCTAAGAGGGAAATTTATAGCACTTCAAGCCTTCCATAAGAAAACGGGAAGAGAGGAAGTTAATAACTTAATGGGGCATCTTAAGCAACTGGAAAAAAAAGAACATTCCAAACCCAAACCCAGCAGAAGAAAAGAAATAACTAAAATCAGAGCAGAATTAAATGAAATTGAAAACAAAAGAATTATACAACAGTTCAATAAATTTAAAACTTGGTTTTTTGAAAAGATCAATAAAATAGATAAAATTTTGGCCAACCTAACAAGAAAAAAAAGAGTAAAATCTCTAATTTCCATCAATCAGAAGTGGTAAAGATGAAATAACAACAGACCCCTCAGAAATTCAAAAAGTCCTTAATGAATATTATAAGAAACTTTACTCTCAGAAATATGAAAATCTGTAAGAAATCAACCAATACTTGGAAATACACCACCTACCAAGACTTAGCCAGAATGAAGTGGAAATTTTGAATAGGCCTACATCAAGTTCTGAAATAGCATCAACTATACAAAATCTCCCTAAAAAGAAGAGCCCAAGACCAGATGGCTTTACATCAGAATTCTACTAAACCTTTAAAGAACTAGTACCTATACTACTAAACCTCTTCCAAAATATAGAAAAAGAAGGAATACTACCCAACACATTCTATGAAGTAAACATCACCCTGATCCCCAAACCAGGGAAAGACCCAACAAGAAAAGAAAATTATAGACCAATATCACTAATGAATATTGATGCAAAAATACTCAATAAGATCCTAACAATGTTTGCAACTGATACTTAGTTCCATGCAAAGATCTCAAATTAATCAACATAAAGATCAAGAACACATCAAAAAAATTATACAGCATGACCAAGTGGGATTTATTCCAGGGTCTCAAGGCTGGTTCAATATACGTAAATCTATAAATGTAATTCAGCACATAAACAAACTAGAAAATAAAGACCATATGATTCTCTCAATTGATGCAGAAAAAGATTTTGATAATATCCAGCATCCCTTCATGATCAGAACACTTAAGAAAATTGGTAGAGAAGGGACATTTCTTAAACTCATAGAGGACATCTACAACAAACCCATGGCCAATATCATATTGAAGGAAGTTAAATTGAAATAATTTCCCTTTAGATTAGGAACCAGGCAAGGTTGCCCATTGTCTCCATTGCTCTTTAACATTGCAATGGAAGTTTTAGCCATTGCAATTAGGGAAGAAAAGACGATCAAGGTCTTCCACATAGGGTCAGAAGAGATCAAACTTTCACTCTTCGCAGATGATATGATTGTATATCTGGAAAACAACAGGGATTCTACTACAAACTTTTAGAGGTAATCAAGGAATACAGCAATGTCTCAGGCTACAAAATCAACACCCACAAATCTGTGGCCTATATATATATACCAACAATAAGCAAGCTGAAAAAAACAGTCAAGGACTCTATTCCTTTCACAGTAGTGCCAAAGAAGATGAATTATTTGGGATTATACCTAACAAAGGACATGAAAGATCTCTACAAAGAGAACTATGAAACTTTAAGAAAAGAAATAGCTGAAGATGTTAACAAATGGAAAAACATACCATGCTCATGGCTGGGAAGAATCAACATTGTTAAAATGTCTATACTACCCAAA
>CAUYPK010013211.1:0-10202 GCA_963574355.1 Loris lydekkerianus | reverse complement strand
CAGTGTGCATAGGAATTTGTTCATAGTTTTTTTTTTTTTTAAACTATAGTCCGGCCCTCCAATGGTCTGAAGGACAGTGAATTGGCCCCCTGTTGAAAAAGTTTGAGGACGCCTGGTCTAGATAATGTGTGGCCTCATAGGCCATCTAAGTATATTTATTTTACCTGAATGATGTGGAAATATATGAAGCCCAACCAAATGAGAATAAGCAGTAGCTATTTATCTAGAGCTTGCTTTCGGAAGGGGATCAGCCACTATCACTCTGGCTTGGCAGAGACTCGAAGGCAGGTGAGTGGGGAAAAGGGAAGGTTTCAGGTGCACCTGGACCAGAGGCTGTTGGCCTGGGGAAGCTGCTGGCAGCCAAACAGAAAGCAGAGAACCTCCTACAAGTTAGGAGTGCATATCTGGATTTCTCAGGTTGGTCCTAAGTGACAAGTGGGGAAAGAAATTAGGGAAGCTTTCAGCTATTAGTTAAATCACAAAATCAATTGGGAGATTGATTGTTACCAGGGTTATCATTTGGCTTCCCAGATTATTTGCTAGAGACGATGGTCTGACTTCCTATGATGGGACTAGAGGACAGTGGCCTGGCTTACTGGGTTGTTGCTGCGGACATGGACCACAGTTCTGTGTCCACGTGTGCTAATTCCAATCACATCGCCATTGTCAGGGGAGTATTAATCCTTCCCCTCATTTGCAGCAGGCTCCAGGGCTCACAGTGGTACAGAAATCGGAGCAGTAGGGCAGGGATTTGGAGTGGGTGACAGAGGGGAGCTGAATGCAAGATTGAGGATACAAAGTTGACCCAAGAGTGGGGCTTGTTCCCGGAACACCCACCAGGACGCCTAAGACCAGAGCTGGGTGGCCAAGACCTGAGCCCCGGGCCCAGTCCTCTTAGATGAGGACCAGGGCTGCTCAGAGGTTTGTGACACATGCTTGGGGCTGTGTGGAGCCAGGGCATAAAGCAGTTTCAGATTTTCACTTGAAAACTTTAAATTTTTTTTTCTTTTTCCTATATTAGAAAGTAAAAGGTAAAATTCCCATCAATTTTAATAGAAATATAATGAATTTCTTTTGCTTTGTGGAATAGGCACCCAGACCTCTGTGCAGGACACCCAGGGGTATCTTCAGCTTTGGGGCAGGGACCCTGTCCTACAATCTTCCTAGAAGCCTCCAGAGGGCCACATGGTCACTTCAGGTTGGTAGTGTCCCCAATGGTCAGCCCTGTGCTCAGGTGCCTGAAGTCCCTGATCAGTCCTCACTGCTGATGACATGTTTCTGCCTCTCCTCCTGCCCCCGTTTGGGCCTCATTTCTTGCTGTTTGTTCCTGCTGTGTGACAGCATCGTACCTTCTGTGAACTTTAGATCTCTGCATCTGGGCCGGCTCCCCACTCCCTCATGCTAGCTGGGTGGACACCACCAATCCCTTGTGTCCTGGGCTGCAGAAGGCTGTCCACTTTGGGCTGCTCTGCAGCTGGCCACTGTCTGACAGATGGACACTGGGAGATGACCTTATCTCCTGCCTGACCCTAGAGGTAACAAATGACACAGCTATAGGACCGCCACTCCTGTCAAAATAACCAGCTTCCTCTTTGAGGCAAATGATACGAACTTAGGCACTATAAATAAATTTTGCTTTTTTCTTAATTTTTACATAAATGGAATTTTTGGTACAGATGCTTTGGCATATGGCATATGGATTATTTTATCCTAAAAAAATGTTCTTTGAGATCCATTCATGTTTCAGTGTATATGTTAATTGATCTGATTTTTATTTTTCTTATTGCTTAGTAGTATCTTGTGTGGATGGATTACTGTTCATCTGTCAATGGATGTCTGGATGGTTCACAGCTTGGGCTACCATAACAAAGCTGCCACGAGCAACTTTCATTTATGCTCCATTTCTCGTGTATCAGCACTTAAAGTAGACCTCATCAAAATTAAAGACACATCTATTTTTACTATATTTATGGTCCATGCATTTTGGATCAGATCTAAGATCTATGTTTAGGTGGCAAAGATTTTGTCCTGTGTCTCTTCAGCTTTTATGTTTGGGTCTATGATCAAATTTGAGTTAATTTCTATATAGATGGTGTGGTAAGGGTTAAGGTTCTATTTTTTTAATATAATTTTTTTCCACTCAAATTTCAAAAAGATACCCTTTTTCATGGAATTCCTTTCTCTTCTTATTAAACATCTGTTGACCACATACGAACTCAGGTTTCTCTTCCTTTGATTTACATCTATTCATCTATCTTTTTTTTTTTTTTAATTTCTTTTTTTGCAGTTTTTGGTCAGGGATGGGCTTGAATCTACCACCTCCAGCATATGAGACTGGTACAGACGCTGCCCTATTTGTCTATCTTAATATAATACCCATTGTCTTAATTACTGCTTTCTTTTCTTTTCTTTTCTTTTCTTTTCTTTTCTTTTCTTTTCTTTTCTTTTCTTTTCTTTCTTTCTTTCTTTTTTGAGATAGAGTTTTACTTGTCGCCCTTGGTAGAGTGCTCTGGCATCACAGCTCACAGCAACCTCAAACTCTTGGACTCAAGTGATTCTCATGCCTCAGCCTCCCAAGTAGCTGGGACTACAGGCACCCACCACAATGCCTGACTATTTTTAGAAATGAGGGTCTTGGTCTAGCTCAGGCTGATCCCAAACTTGTGAGCTCAGGTGATCCGCCTGCCTCAGCCTCCCAGAGTGCTAGAATGACAGGTGTGAGCCATCACGCCTGGCCTTAATTATTGCTTTCTAAAAACATGTGAAGTCAGGCACTTTAAGTCCACCAAATTTGTTCTTCTGTTTCAAAATTGTTTGGCTATTCTAGGTCCCGTGTATTTGCACATAAATGTTAGGCTTAGCTTGTTAAATTTACAAAAAACTATACTGAGATTTTCGTTGGTTTTGCTTTGAATCTACAAATAACTATTTAGCCTTTTAATCTATGAATAACATATCTCTCCACTTATTAAGGTCTTTTAAATTTTCTCTCAGGAAGGTTCTATAGTTTTCAGTGTACTAATCTTAAATCCATTTTGTTAAATTCATCACTTTATCTCTTCATCAGTGTTGTTTTGAGTCAATATACAAAATTAGTTGTAATTTTTACATACCAGAAAACAATTGGGGAAAAACTAAAAATATTTGCAGCAGCATCAAAAACCAAGGCATCCCTAGCATCACCGATGAAGAGAGGGCAGGGCAGCCAGTAACAAGCAGAACTGATGACAACTTTGCAAAAATTTATCAAGTTTTGTGTTGAAATCATTGGTTGACTGTGAGAAGCATAGTAGACAAAATAAACATCAAAAGAAAGACAGGAAAATCCTAACTGAAAAATCTTGTCTAACAACTCATGGCTCTTGCGTCACAACAATGCACCAGCTCATAGGACACTGTCCACAAGGGAGGGTTTAGCCAGTAAACAAATAATGTGGTGGAACACCCTTCCTACTCACCAGATGCGGCCCCCCAATGACTTTATTCTTTACCAGAAGATAAAGGAAATATTGAAAGGAAGACATTTTGATGACCTTCAGGATATCAAGTGCAATGTGACGACAGCTCTAATCTAATGGCCATTCCAGAAAAAGAGTTCCAAAATTGCTCTGAAGGGTAGACTAGGCTCTGGTAACAGTGCATAGCTTCCTGAGGGGAATACCACGAAGGTGACCCTACTGAAACTCAGCAGTGAGGTATGCAGCACTTCTTCTAGGACGACTTTGCAAACTTAATCGTCAGGCCGTATAAGTAAACTGTAGGATGTTTGCACAGTGACAAAATCACTTAAGGACACATTTCTTAGAATATGTCCTAGCTGTGAAGCAAAATGTGATGGTAACAGCTTATCAGAGCTGATGTTTAAATTTTCAAAAGTTTCGTAAGCTGCTTAACAAACACAACCAGTATTAAAAATTAAATATATCAAACTTATAATTACATTATATTAGAAAAACACTTAGAAGTTATTGGTTTCTAATTATTATTATATATTTTTTTGAGACAGAGCCTCAAGCTGTCACCCTGAGTAGAGCGCTGTGGCATCACAGCTCACAGCAAGCTCAAACTCCTAGGCTCAAGCGATTCTCCTGCCTCTGCCTCCCAAGTAGCTGGGACTATAGGAGCCTGCCACAATGCCCAGCTATTTTTTGGTTGCAGCCGTCATTGTTGTTTGGCAAGCCTGGACAGGATTCGAACCCACCAGCTCAGGTGTATGTGGTTGGCGCCTTAGCCGCTTGAGCCACAGGTGCCAAGCCTACTTTCTAATTATTGACAACATTTTACTATTAATATTGTCTGTGCTCTTGGGGTCACTTACTTCTGTCTGGTGGAAATGCCGTGGGTGAGGTGCTCACCCCCCAGTTCTGTGCATAACAGTGTCACACGAGTCTCTTACAAGCAGCTGTAGTGGGAGCCTTCACCCCACGGAAATCAGGCCTGGGTGTGTTGTTTTGTTGATTGTCTAGACTTTTTGTCATTTTTTTTCATCACAAAAGTTACAGGAAAATATTAATAATGCAGATTAACCTTAAATATGTGTTGTGTTTGTAGCTGTTACATTGTGAATAGCACACACACACAAAAAAAATTGAGGAAATATTCTCCCAGTATTTGAAAACTAATGTCCAATTCAGCAAAGTAGTTGCCTGCATCATTGTTAAGTGAGTGGAGTTTTGACACATCTCTCTCATTTCTCTCTTGTCTTAGTACGATAGAGATGAAAATATTAACCAGTATACAAGTTGGAAGGATAACAGTTTGTCAATGTTGGGAACCAGATTCCTTGCTGAATGGAACATCAGTCTAATTCACTGCACTCAGCCGTAACCTGAATAATGTGACTGTATTGTTGGTGGTAGAATTTTAAAAGCCGATAATGGATTTTGTAAGAAATAGCAAGTAATGCTGAAGTTACAGGTGCATGAAACTTACAACAGCATGTGTTAAGCCTTAAATTTGTGGGTTGTTTGCTCTAACCCTCTGCATCAGTAAGATGTAAAATAATGCAAATTTATACACACACGTGCACTTTTTTTTAGTTTACGAATAGCCAGCTGTTGACATCTGCCAGGGCGTTACTGCCCCTGCCTGCCCACAGGGTGCTCTCAACTTCTTGTTACTGCAGAAGAGACAGGGCAGAATGAGGGCATCATAGCCCTGGTATTTGTAGCAATCCCTGGCAAGGACTGAGGTCCCAGATCTGTGCTTCTGAGCCGACTGCAACTTGAGGAAACCCATTTTCGAGGATGGCCAGAACATGTCTAAGGACTCCCCTTTAAGAAACACTGACTTTAGAGGTTGAAGCTCAAACTACAGAAGGGTTTCCACTTCCAGAAGTTCAATTAGCACCACAACAGGAGGTTTTCTGCAACTCTTAAAAAAATTACCATAGAAAAGAAACCTACACACGAGGTGCATTCCCTCCAGTAAAGTCTCCCCACACCCAAGAGTCCACGCGGCCAGTGTGGGGATCAGGGGGTCACCCTGTGACTGTAAGGTGAGCAAATGTTAAGGAAGGAGAGGAAGAGGCCACTCTCCAGGGTCCACACTGTCCTCAGCATTGCCGTCTGCTGATACTCTGCACCCACCCATCTCCGCCCCTGTCCACGCACAGCTCTGTGAGCCCCAGGAGGGGCAAGGGCTGAATTTGCAGATCAGCCTCAACAGACAGAGGGTCCCTGGGGTCTAGGCTGACCTGTTTTGCCTCAGTTTGCCTGAGACTTTCCTGGGCTTAGCACTGAATATCTGGGGTTTCCATGTATTCATTTTTTATTTCTGCTATAACAAATTGTAAATGTAGTGGCTTAAAACAACACAGAGTTATTATCTTACAGTTCTGGAGGTCAGGGTTTCTAAAATCAACGGCACCAGGCTCAGATCTTGGTGTCAGAAGGGCTGCCTTCCTCCTGAAAGCTTTTTTAGCTTCTTGAGACCCCCTGCTTCCCCTGGGCCCTGGCTCCTCTTCCATCTTTGAAGCCAGTTACATTCCCCAGCTCTCTTTCCATCTCCAGCCTCCTGCCTCCCTCCTTCAGGGACCCTTGTGGTTAAAACCTGCAACCCAGGACACTTCCCATCTCAAGGTCTCTGTCCCATCTTCAAAGCCCCTTTTGCCATATAAGGCAACATCACAGGTTCTGGGCAACAGGATGTGGACCTTTTGGGGAGCTTTTATTTAGCCACCCACACCCCAGACAGACCATCTCCCCTGTCTGGCCTTTGACTGACATCATCATGTGATTATCACCATCCCTCTTTGTGGGCCTGGAGCTGAGCCCTCATCCTGCCCTGACAGCAGACGAGTGTGGCATGGGGGTGGGGGACAATTTATACCCATACCTGGGTGATGTCTGTGTCTTTCCACCCCAGATACAGCCCAGATGATTCATCTCCAGTCCAGCAGTGTAACCTTGTGAAAAATTAATTAACCTTTTTGGATCACAATGGCCTCTACCAAATGAGAATAATAACGGTTCACTGTGTGCCTCCAAGCAGGATGCAGTGGGGGCGCATGTGGGGCACCTCACAGGCACTTAAGGGCCCTTGGTAGCTGAGAGTCCATGTTTTAATCAAATCTCTATTGTTGTGGGTTTATTCGCACCCTCCTCTTGTTTCAAAGAGGGCTTCTTGGGCTCCATGACTCATCAGTTACAGCAGACCAGAAGGAAAGAAAGGGGGTGTCTAGGAAGTAAGCAGGGGGTGAGGATGGGAGATAGGCCCAGGAGGGGCTGGTGAGCAGTATGTTAAATCCAGGCCTTGGCACACAGCAGGGGCAGCAGCTGCATGGTGGGCTCCATGCCTGCACCTCCAAGGTTCCAGCCTGTGTGTTGGGAGGTGGTATAGAGCCACAGAGAAAACTCAGGCCATCTTTCCCTAAGAAGTCGGGTATGTTGGAGTCAGGTACCATGCCCCTGCCCTCAGGTCTCAGTCCACATCCAACTAGCCTCTGTTCACCAGCCCAGCTGGAGTCAGTGGACCATGCCCCACCTGCAGGTCTCAGTCCACATTCAGAGGCTTGCTGGCTCTGTTAGAATCAGGGGACCATGCCCTTGCTTTTAGGTCTTGGTCCACACCCAGCAAGGCTCTGCTCATGGGTTCTGTTGGATTCAGGAGACTGGGTGGGGATGTGAAACCCTAGTCCCAGTTGTGCTGCTGGAGACAGTTGGATCCCTCTCTGTTGAGCAGGGTTTGTACTGCCTGAGACAATCAGAACTTGTTTCTGGGGCTGTCCATCTGGGGATACTCTGAGGTTGACTTTACAAGTTATGTAGTGGAAAAGAATTGAAGAGTGGGGGCGGGGCACTGCAGATGTCTGTATCTCTCCACAGCTGAGAGAGCCATTGGCTGATTAATGGCTTCTTAGGTTAGGGTAGAGGTTGGCTGATATCAAAACAGACCTAGCTTGTGCTAATCTCACCAAGTAGATCCTCAGAGTCTCTGGCCAAAACTCTGAAAGAGGCCTTTGTAGGATTGTAAGAGATAAGCCACAATTACAAAGCCTAGTGCTTTGGTAAGGGGCTAATTATCTCTACTATCTGGGAACCCCAAATCAATCTCACTCTACCAGTTCTAATAACCAAATGGTGGAAAATAAACATGGTGCAGAACCAACGGAAGAACTCTGGCAACATGAATAACCTAACCACAGTAGATCCACCTCCCCACAAGGAATAACAAAGGAGATACAACTGAAGATATCATGCATAGCCAAATGGCTGAAATGTCAGAAATAGAATTCAGAATATAGATGGCAAAAAAGATGAATAGAATGTAAGAAAAGTTAGAAATTGAAATCCAAAGAGTAGTTCTAAAATTGTCTCAAGAAATTAATGAATTTGAAGACAAAGTCACCAAAGATATGGACACAATGAGGAAAGAGATAGCGGAGCTCAAGGAAATGAAAAAGTTATTCAAGGAGCTCCAAAATACAGTAGAATCCCTCAGTAATAGAGTTGAGTAGACAGAAGAAAGGATCTCTGAAGACAAAGCTTTTGAACGTTACTAAATGCTCAAAGAGGCAGGGAAATGGAGAGAAAAAACTGATCATTCCCTGAGAGAGTTATGGGATCACTCCAAAAATCAAATACTTTAATGACACACACATGTTGAAGAAATTTGTCATAACTAAACCAACTATCCAGGATATTCTCAGACTCATCCTCCACAATAACCAGCACAATTTTCTACCACCAAAGTAAACTCACTTAAAAAATTTTGAACAAAAACCCTACTTCCACAGTGGTGAAAGGATTTAAAATGTCCACTGGACATTCGTAAAACATGACACCCAAAACACTACCAGGCTTATCAATTCTCTCAATTAATGTGAATGGCTTAAATTGTCCTCTAAAGAGGCACAGGCTGGCTGACTGGATACGTAAAATCAGACCAGATACCTGCTGCATACAAGAATCTCACCTTACCTTAAAGATAAAAACAGACTCAGTGAAGGGATAGGCTTTTATAATAAAGGAAAATGGAAACCAGAAAAAAGCACGGGTTGTAATTTTAGTTGCAGGTGCAATTGGCTTTAAACCCACAAAGATAAAAAAAAAGATAAGGATGGTTACTACATATTTGTCAAGGGGAAACACCCAACATAAAGGGATTTCAATAATTAACATTTATGCACACCACACATTTATGCACTCCTCAATTTATAAAGCAAACCCTAATGGACATGAAGAACTTGATATCTCCCTGCACTATAATAGTTGGAGATTTTAACACCCCTTTTACAGTTTTGGATAGATCCTCCAAGAAGAAACTAAACAAAGAAATATTAGACTTAAACCTGACTCTAGAACAAATGGACTTAACAGACCTCTACAGAACATTTCATCCTAAGAAAACAGAAATATATTCTTCTCATCAGCTCACAGGTCATCCTCCCAAAATTGATCATATCCTAGGACACAAGTCTAACCTTAGCAAATTTAAAAGAATAGAAATTATTCCTTGTATTTTCTTGGACTAGCAGGAATAAAAGTTGAACTCAATAGCAATAGGAATCTACATACTCAAACAAAGTCATAGACACTAAATAATCTTAGGCTGAATGATAGCTAGGCCAAAGATTAGATTAAGCAGGAAATCACCAAATTTTTGGAACAAAATAATAATGAAAACACAGATTATCAAAACCTGTGGAATACTGCAAAGGCAGTCCTAAGAGGGAAATTTATAGCATTGGAAGCTTTCATCAAGAGAACAGAAAGAGAAGATGCAAGCAACTTAATGGATCATCTCAAGCAACTAGAAAAGGAAGAACATTCCAACTCCAAACCCAGCAGAAGAAAAGAAATAACTAAAATTAGGGCAGAATTAAATGAAATTAAAAACAAAAGAATCATTCAGAAGATCAAGGAACCAAAAGTTGGTTTTTTGGAAAGATTAATAAAATTGATAAACCTTTGGCTAACCTAGACAGAAACAGAAAAGTAAAATCTCGAATATCATCTATCAGAAAAAATAAAGGAGAAATAACAACAGGCACCTCAGAAATTCAAAAAAATCCTCAATGATTATTACAAAAAACTCTATTCCCAGAAATATAAAAATCTGAAGGAAATGGACCAATACCTGGAAGCATGCCACCTTCCTAGACTCAACCAGAAAGAATTAGAAATCTTGAATAAACCTATATCAATCACTGACATGGCATCAACAATATGAAATTCCCTACAAAAGAAAAGTCCAGGAACAGATGGCTTCACATCTGAATTCTATTAAACCTTTAAAGAGGAACTAGTACCTATATTATACAACCTTTTCCAAATCATAGAAAAAGAAGGAATACTTCCCAACACATTCCACGGAGCAGGAAAGGATCCAAAAAAGAAAGAAAATTACAGGCCAATAGAATTAATGAAGATCTATGCAAAAATATGCAATAAGATCTTAGCAAACAGAATTCAATAATACATCAAAAAATTATACACCATGAAAGATCGGATTAAAGATGGCGGCTGAGTAACAGCTTCCCTGCAACTAGGCACAGCGAGTCTGGGGAGACAAGACTCCAGGCATCTCTGGCCGGTGGGATCTGACCATAATCATCCCTTTGAGGATACAGGGAGCCAGCAAGGGACTTCTGGACCCCAAGAGGACAACAAAAACAGTGGAAAACTGACAAGTGGTTGCGTGTGTACGATCGACCTAATCACGCCTGCAACTGTAAGTACAAGCAGCAGTGAGACTGCAAA
>CAUYPK010013206.1:0-13406 GCA_963574355.1 Loris lydekkerianus | reverse complement strand
TGGATGGAGCTGGAACATATTCTCCTTAGCAAAGTATCCCAGGAATGGAAGAAAAAGTATCCAATGTACTCAGCCCTACTATGGAGCTAAACTATAGCTTTCACATGAAGGCTATAACCCAACTATACCACAGGACTATGGAGAAAGGACCAAGGAAGGGGAAGGGAGGAGGGAGGTTTGGGTGGAGGGAGGGTGATGGGTTGGGGCACATCTATGGTGCATATTTTTATCTATAATAAAAAAAAAAGAAAAAAGAAAAAAAAAAGTATAATACATATAGTTAAATTGCATTCCAAAAAGGTGGAACATTTTTTGCTTTCCCTAATAGTACATGAGAAAGTCCTTGTTCTTAAGCCTTCACAACAACTGGGCAATACCATTGTATTTTTAAAAATAGCTTTATTTTTATCAGAACAATACTTCTATAAAAGAAACCAAGGAGAACCAATAGTGTGCTGTAAACTGGGTCTCTGGAAAAAAGAAGAAGCCCTAATTTGTATTTTACTTTTTTTTTTTTTTTTTTTTTTTGAGATAGAGTCTCATTATGTAACCCTCGGTAGATTGCTGTGGCATCATAGGTCACAGCAACCTCAAACTCTAGGGCTTAAGCGATTCTCTTGCCTCAGCCTCCTGAGTGGCGGGGACTACAGGCGCCCACCGTAACGTCCAACTATTTTTTTGTTGCAGTTGTCATTGTTGTTTAACAGGCCCCGGGTCGGGTTCAAACCTGCCAGTGTTGGTATATGTGGTTGGTGCCCTAACCACTGAGCAATGAGCACAGCGCTCCCCCCACCCCCTTTTTTTGAGACAGTCTCACTCTGTTGCTGCAGCTAAAGTGTAGTGACACTATCATAACTCACTGCAACTTCAAATTCCTGGGCTCAAGTGATCCTCCAGCCTCAGCCTCCTGAGCAGCTAGGACTACGGGTGGGTGAACCAGGCTAATTTTTTCTATTTCTAGAAGAGTCATGGTCTGGCCCTTGCTCAGGCTGGTCTCTGACCCTTAACCTCAAGTGATCCTCCTACCTTGGCATCCCAGAGTGCTAGAATTACAGGAGTTACCAGCCCAGCTATTTTTGCCAATTTCTGTGATATAAATGTTCCTACCAGGGCTCCTATAATGGAGGTGTTTAAAAACAGTCTCCTGGCCAGGCGCAGTGGCTCACATCTATAATCCTATAACTTTGGGAGGCCAAGGTGAGTGGATCCCTTGAGCTCGGGAGTTCAAGACCAGTGTGAGCAAGAGCAAGACCCCATCTCTACTAAAAATAGAAAAACTAACCAGGCATCATGGCAAGCACCTGTAGTCCCAGCTACCAGTGGCTGAAGCAAGAGGATTGCTTGAGCCCAAGAGTTTGAGGTAGCTGTGAGCTAAGATGCCAGGTCACTCTACCCAGGGCAACAGAGTGTGACTCTGTCTCAAAAAAATTAATTAATTGATTTTTTAAAAGTCTCCTATCTCATCTCTCCATAACACTACCCTCAATTATTCTGTTTTCTATTTTATTTACCTCCACATCACTAAATGACATGCTTATACTACTATATATTATCAATTTTAAACATTATCTATGGAATTATAGATGTATACTTCCTATTATGGTAGGATGAACATTTGGTTCTTACAAGTCTCCCTGGGCCCCACCTCCATGGTTCCCCAGATTTAACTGCTTTTGTTGTTGTTGTTCAGTTGATAGCCAGTGTTTACACTGTCATGACCATGCAAATTTCCTTCATTGTTAGGCCAAGAACTACACATCATACCCCCTTCTTGTATAACCCTTAACTTTTCTTGGAGTTAGTTATTTTTCATTTCTTTAATTTCCTCTGTATTTATTACTATTTTCTCCTATGTGTTCCAGATAGGTATCTGTCATATACCTGTCAATATTTTGGATTATCTTTTTAAACACATCAATTCTTCTTTTATCCTGTGCAAATTTCTTTCTCATAGTCCTTGTCTTTCTGGTGCTAGTCTAAACTAGTTGTTTTCTAGAGCCGGCACTATCCACACTTCCTACTTCCCTTCAGCTCCTTTTTTTTTTTATAAAGGAATAGAGAAAGATCAACTCTCTTCTATTTTCTGAAACCCATGTTTTTCCTTCCTAGTATGCTCTCAATCTTTTAGAGAAGCTCTTCCAGTTGCTTCCTAAGATGGTATGCATGGAGGGTAAAATTTTGGAAATTTTAAAGTATGAAAATATCTTTATTATGTTCTCCACTTGTCTGATTATTTGGCTGTCTATAAATTTTAGGTGGAAAAATTTTTCCTTAGAATTTCAAAGACATCAGTCCATTGTCTTTTGAATCTTTCTAACTCTTCCCATACTACTGAAATTGCCAGTATGATAGTGGAGAAATGACAATTCATTTTAATTTAATTCATTTGCATTTTTTTGATAGGGCCTCACTCTGTCACCTAGGTAGAGTGCCATGGCACCCTAGGTAGAGCTCACTGCAACCTCAAACTCTTGGACTCAAGCAATCCTCTTGCCTTGGCCTCCCAAGTAGCTGAGACTACCGCACTCACCACAATGCTGGGGTCTGGAACTCCTGATCCACCTGCCTCCACCTCCTGGAGTGCTAGGATTATAGGTGTGAGCCACCACACCTGGTCCTCAATTTTTCATTTTTAAATGAACTTCGTAATCTATAAATTGGCTGTCCCTGGTGAATAGCCTCTGTTTTTATCTTACACCAACCTTGAAGAAAGTATTAAACATTTCTTTACAAGTCTCCATTAAAAGGAAACTGTTTCATAAGCCAAAGCCATTCATGTTCAATGTAGAATTAATTTAATGTTTTCTTTCTTTCTTTTTTTTTTTTTAGAGATAAAGTCTCACTTTGTCACCCTCAGTAGAGTGCCTTTGCATCACAGCTCACAGCAACCTCCAGCTCTTGGGCTTAGGTGATTCTCTTGCTTAAGCCTCCCAAGTAGCTGGGACTACAGGCGCCACCACAACGCCCAGCTATTTTTTTGTTGCAGTTTGGCCGGGGCTGGGTTCGAACCCTCCACCTTCAGTATATGGGGCTGGTGCCCTACTCACTGAGCCACAGGCGCCCCCCACCCCCATTTGATGTTTTCTATGGGAGATGAAGTGGAAGTTTGTAGTCCCCAGCATTTGGCTTTCAACTTAACTTCTCATTAGACTCTTGTTGAGTCTCCTCCTTTTTTATATATATATTTTTTCTTTTCTAAAAATCAAGGTACAATTGCATATAATAAAATTCACCCCCTCTGGAATGCAGTTCCGTGAGTTTTGTAAAGATACACAGTCATAGAATCACTACCACTATCAAGATAAAGAACAGTTCCAACAGCCTCAACAACTGCCCCCTGCCCCTTTGTGGTCAACCCCTCCTCTAACCCCTGCACCCTAGCAACCACTAATCTGTTTTCTGTCCCTTTTATTTTGCCTTTGTAAGAATGCCAAGTAAATGAAATCATAGAGTACGTAGCTGTTGAGTCTGGCTTCTTTTGCTTAGCCTAGGCAGAGCCTAGAAAAGTTATAGGCAAGTCATGTAATCTCTCTAGGCTTCTGCTCATCTGTGAAATGGAAGCTATATTACCTGTCTTCTTGCCTTTCAGAATTATTGTTATTATTATTTTTTGAGACTGAGTCTCACTCTGTCACCCTGGGTAGAGTGCTGTGGCATCATATCTCACAGCAATCTCAAACTCCTATGCTAAAGCGCAGAATTATTTTGAGGATAAAAGGACATGCTAGACAAGAAGATGCATTGACAAGTACAAAAATACAAGACAAATGGTCACCCTGATAGAAAGTTAGTTAAAAAAAGAATTTCAGGAGAGAAAAGATCAAGCGTTAGCTTTTGAATAGCTCATAATAGCTGTGAGTTTTCAATTCTGATTTCTAAGCAAAGTGGAAATTAATTACGCTTTTTAATGAAAAGGCTTCTGTCATAGGTAGTCCATGCCCCTGTGGCCCAGAGAGCACCCTGATAGTGCCTGGGAGGTGGCTACCCACTTGTCTAATCATAAAACTCTGCCCACAGACTTTTAGGAACTGACTTCATTTTAGTAAGCCTTTCTTGTATTTAAACATCTTTTCTTCTTAGAACCATAGTGCAGAAAGTCAAGTATGTCACCTGCTGTGATCTCTTATCTCTTTCTAAATCCTTTACTCCTCAAAGTTGATAAGGGAATATGGCCTTTTTACCCGATGGGCTTACTCAAAATTCTGCTGAGGAAGAGCTATTATAGACTGTTATGGTGTGTTCTAGCACCCTTACTCTGGCAAGGCACTTTCTATAAACATTAGCTTTTCTTCCCCCTCAAAGTCTACCCTGATCTTTCCAGTCTTCCAGTCCTTCCATCTCAGAATGACTTCTCCTTCCTTGAAATCTTTGAGAGCCGTGACTCTTCAACTTTCTCATTTCATAGTAATCTCTGTAATTTTTCATAACACCCCTAGGCAAATATAAAGATGTAATAGTTCCATATACTAAGTAGTTAGATCCAAACAATTAAAGAGTGCTTAAATCCTGATAACTTAAAAGTAATTTGAAAAATCAATGCACATAGGGTGGTGCCTGTGGCTCAAGGAGTAGAGTGCCAGCCCCATATACTGGAGTATACTGGAGGTGGTGGGTTCAAACCCGGCCCTGGCCAAAAACTGAAAAAAAAAAAACAAAAAAAAATGCACTTATATTTGTGTTTTTAAATAACAATTGTATTTTTATTTCATTTTAAAGTAACCATTATTACTTACTAATGGGATGTGTGTGCCTGTTGGGGCTGAAGGAGGAGTGGGAGGCGGAACAAAGGACAGAGCTGTGGGAGAGGCAGGGTCTATCAGTATTAGGTCATTAAATGGGAAATATCCCATTTTGAATCAAAAGTTTAGTTTATCATACCTCAAACCTTGGAATCAGATTGGCCACAGTCACTTTCATTTCCTGTTCCTCGTTTGGTTTTTGCACAATACTTGCTTTTTTTTATAGCGACCGATGAAAATTCAGCTTTGGAAAGATGCGATGTCACAGAAAGGAATGTAGTATGATCCAACTGTGAACTGCCTGAAGCTTGTCATTTGCATATGTCCAGTTGATTTTGAGTATTGCTATGTTTCCCCTGAAAAATAAAAATATTCCATTGTAATCCTGTGAATTTGCTGTTACTCTTCAGGGCACCTCAACCCACAGTTTGGTCCTAGAGCTTTTCAGTACCTCTAATGATAAAAGAGTATATTCTACCGACTAGGACACTTATTTGAACTCATGTATTATGTCTCCTCTTAGAGCTTTCGAAGGTCAGGACCATGTCTAATTTATCTTGTGGCCTTTGTAGCACCTCTTATTAAAAAGAATTAGCACTTAATGAGTACTTGCTAGGGCCAGGATGTCCATACATCATAGGCTGGATAACATCAAGGCCCATGTACTTCCTGGGACTCTATTCTACCTCACCTAGGACAGCGCCTCACCCATAAGTTCCCAGGTAATTTTACTTAAGTGAATGAATAGAACTGCATAAACTTTATATGGGTCACACCTTGACTTAGGCCAGCAAAGCAGAACCCAGTCAAGCCAACTAGTTGCCTCTACACATCCACTGTGAGTTTAGGGCACAGCGTTAGACTAAGCATGGCTTTGCCACTTACCTCTGATCTCAAGCCTATAGTTTAACTGTTGTGATTTTGTGTTTTCCTCTTCTGTGGTATAGATAACAATACCTCACTCAGAGGAATATTGTGAGGGTCAAATCAAATATTGTCATAGGGCTTTGAGAATTATCTGAGTGGTGTTCATTAAGGGAGTATGGTTCAGGTGTGGATATACTGGCATTAATATCATGCTCCTATGCCTCTTCCTGATAGGGCTGAAGGAGGAGTGGGAGGTTGAACAGAGGACAGAGTTGCGGGAAAGGCAGGGGCTATGAGTATTAGGTCATTAAATGGGAAAGATCTCATTTCTAATCTAAGGTTTAGTTTATCATATCTCAAATAAGAAATAGTACAATTAAAGCATGCACCTCAAAGTTGACACAGTTTTACCATCTTAATAGTAGCTTGTGTATGTCAGCAGAGAAGAAGCCTAGAGAGTGAATGCTGATGAAATCCTGAAAGGCATTTTTCCACAGCTTTTTGAGAATTGAATATTTTTCCTTGCAGGAAGTGGTCAAAAGCCTAGAAGAAGTGGTTGTGAATTGGCACAAGGTCTGGTGAATATGGTAGATGACAATTTCCAAGTCCAGATTCTATAGTTTGAGCAGCATTGCTTGTGTAATATGTGGTCGAGCATTGTGTTGCAAGAGGAATGGCCTGTCTTTATTGACCAATCTCAGCTGCTTAATTATAAGCACCCTCATCATGTCATCCAGTTGGTTGAAGTAGACATCTGCTGTAATCTGTTGACCAGGTTTCATTAAACTGTAGTGGATAATAACAGCACTAGACCACCAAACAGATAGCATTAGTTTTTTTGATGAATATTCAGTTTTGAAATGTGTTTGGCCCTTCATCTTTATCCAATCATTGTAATGAACACCTGAAATCATCAAAAAGAATCCATTTTAATAATACAGTGCAGAAATGGTTCACCTTTATGTCATGACAGCAAAAAAAGCAAGCTTTGAGATGATGTTTTCTGAGGCTTGTTTACTTTATGCATGACCCATCTATCCAACTTATTTACCTTGCTGATTTGTTTCAAACAGCCCAGTATTGTTGGAATAGTACCATTGTAACATCAAACCTTCATGCTAATTCATGCCTACGTTGTAATGGATTTGCTTCCACTATAGCTTTCAGTTTGTCATTATCCACCTTGGTCTCAGGTCACCCTCATGGCTCATTTTCGAGAATAAAATCCCCAGATTGGAACTTCTCAAACCCTGGATGTACTGTGCATTCATTAACCATGTCTTTCCTGAACACTTTGTTGATATTTCGAGCTATCTGTACTGTATTGGTTCCACAACAGAACTCATATTAGAAAATAACACAAATTTTTAACTTATCTATGGTTTTACAGAAATTGCTCTAAAATTTTTTTGGAAAGATAATCACAAGCCAAAGTGTGCATTTGAAAGAATGAGGATGTACTTTCACAATTAAAAAAAAAAAGCGTCAAAGTGAAATGTCAGAGATATCAACTGTCAAACTTAGTACTTAGGAAATCGGACATTTCATACTTAATACCCTAATAGCTATTTCTGTTCCCCAAGTGCCATTCTCTAGGCACAAACTGAAATTCCCTCTGGTGCTGCACTAATGGACACATTAGTATCAGTTGACAAAATACCATATGCTCTGAAGTGTTCTCTCATTAGGCTTCATGGGAAGTGGCAGAAATTCATGGTCCATTATAGGAAATCTGCCATGACTTCAGCCTCCAGTAAGGCATATTCTTAGGGGTCCTAGGCTCTGGAAGTTCAGGCTAAGCCTCCAACTACATTATGATGCATAAGACATTACTTATGTTGAGACAAGGTCTGCAAAGTAAGTTACCCTTGTCTGTCAGTAGTAGGCATATAAAAGCATATTTTATTTTTGAAAAAAAATTATGTTTTAATAATGGATTATTTTATGAACGCTCTTGCTATTTGGTTTCAGGTTTATCAGCACATATAATTAACCCTTAATCAGGATCTAGATTATGAAAATACATCATGTCTTCAATGTCATTAATAAGTACATGGTTTTTCATAAATCACCATGTTATATTTATACAACCTTCAGCATTCCTTTGCAAAAAGTATCATTTCTCTTAGTATCAGTCAGTCTGCTTTAATATCAATCAGTCTGCATAAGAAAAGAATGGAAGAAGAAAAAGAAGAAAGAAAGAACCAAGCCCCACAAATTGTGAAAGAAAAGGCAGATTTAAAGGGTCAAGATCTGGGGGTTTCAAAATGCACCACAGTAGCTGCCATTTATTAAATGACTACAATACCCCAGATCCTTATTATTTCATTTAATCTTCACAACACCCTTCAAGGTCAGCATTATCTCTGTGTTATAATAGGAAAACTAAGAAGTTACATTTATTGTCCAAGGTCACAAAGATAGCAAGAGCTGGCATTCAAGCCAAGTCTGACTCCATACCCCAGACCCTTTCCAGAACATCCCTCTGATCAGAAGAACAGGCTGAAACGCAGTGTGGCAGTGCATGGTACATAGTAACAAAACATGAATAAAGTCTTGTTTTAAGAAAATCTAGGTCATTCCTCTCTCTTCCTATCCTATACTAAAGGTAGGAGAGAAAGCCTCCAAGACTCCTCTTTGTGCCTAGAGCCTTTCCATACACTGTTTCCAGAGTTCAGGTTATGTGAAGAGTGTTTTAGCTAGAGAAGGTCTAGGCAGTGCTGTGCCCACATCTTCCAGTTCCCTTCATTCAGGTTTGCTCTGCTTGCTCCTGTCTTCAATATTGAGTTTCCAGTTTAGTACGATTTAAGTTGATAAAGAATCCTACTTGTCTCCTCTTTACCAAAGTTAGAAAAACGCTCATGTCTAAATCTCTGTTTTATAGACAAAGATACACTCAAAGTAGGCAGGCTTGATTAAAATTATCCAGAAAGGCAGGACAGCCCCCTTTCTGTTGAGAGTTTTAATTTCTGGATCACACTAGGAAAACTATTGGGGTATTGAGGACAACCACCATGGGAAATACGCTCCAAAATCCATTCTAGCCTGTTAACTGAACAGGGGATAATGGCAGAACTAAATTTAAATTTTAACTTTATTACCTTCTAGCTGGATGATCTTGAATAAGTTACTTAACCTCACTAAATCCCTTCATCTGCAAAAAAGACACCATAACAACTGCGTATTGGAGTTTTGTGATAAGTAATAGTATGTTAAAAGTACATACCATATAATAGGTGTTCTTTCCCATCCTCAGAACTTTCCCATAGTCTATTTTCTTAGCCTGGAAGCTCTATCTTCTCTCTCCTCTTTAGGTATATAACTAAGACTTATTCTTTAGTTGCTTCATTAGATTCCTTGGATTTGAATCCAAGCTCTTACTAGTAGAGTGACCTTGGGAAAGTTAGCCTCCTACAAAATGAGGAAACTAATATGTAATTCATAGGGTAGATAAAATGAGATAAAATAAACTGCTTAGTGTTCTAGTGCCTAGCAAATATTAGGTTTCAAAAAATTTTAACAAGGACTATTTGTGGAGTCCACAAAATAATTCTGGAGAGCTCTTTCCTCCACATGTAAGATATTCACATTGGAAGCTCATGACATTTGCTTAGAGTTCAGAAATTTCACCAGGACATGTTTTTGAAAATACATTCTGCTAATTTTTGTCCTTTAATTGGTATATTTAAATCATTTACATTTAATGTACTTATTAAAATGTTAGGACTTTAACATTTTATTTATTAATATTTTCTGTTTGTTTCTCATTTTTTCCTTTCTTTCTTTCTATTTCTCTCTCTCTCTCTCTCTCTCTTTCTTTCTTTCTTTGACAGAGTCTCACTATGTTGCCCTTGGTAGAGTGCTGTGGTGTCACAGCTCATGGCAACCTCAAACTCTTGGTCTTAAGCAATTCTCTTGCCTCTCAGCCTCACTAGTAGCTAGGACTACAGGCACCCGCCCCAGCACCTGGCTATTTTCTTGTTGTTGTTGTTGCAGTTGTCATTGTTGTTTTTAACTGGCCGGGGCCATTTCAAACCCATTTGGGGTTTCTTGGCTATCTCTTTTGCTAAATTTGGAAAATTTCAGCAATTATTTCTTAGAATACTTTTTTGGTTCTTTCTCTTCTCGGGCTCATATAATATGAATGTTAGTCTAATTATATATATTTTTTTCTGGTCTGTTTTCTCTCTGTTGTTTAAATTAGGCATATTCTATTGATTTGTCCTCAGCTTTGCTGATTTTATCCTTTGTTATCTCTTCTCTACTATTGAGCCTATGTGGTGAGTTTTTAATTTCAGTGATTTCATTTTCCAGTTCTACAGTGTGCATTTGAGTCTTTTTTTTTTATTATAAATCATAGCTGTGTACATTAATGTGATCATGGGGCACCATACACTTGGTTCATAGATCATTTGACACATTTTCATTGCACTGGTTAACGTAGCCTTCCTGGTATTTTCCCAGTTATTTTGCTAAGATTTTTACATTCCACATTTGCCAAGTTTTACATATACCCTTGTAAGATGCACCACAGGTGTAATCCCATCCATCCTCTTCCCTCTATCCACCTCCCCCCTCCCTCCCCACCATTTCCCTTTTCCCCCTATTCTTAGATTGTAACTGGGTAATAGCTTTCATGTGAAGGTCCTAAATTAGTTTCATAGTAGGGCTGAGTACATTGGGTACTTTTTCTTCCATTCTTGAGAGACTTTACTGAGAAGAATATGTTCCAGCTCCATCCATGTAAACATGAAAGAGGTAAAGTCTCCACCTCTCTTTAAGGCTGTGTAGTATTCCATGGTGTACATATACCATAATTTATTAATCCATTCGTGATGAAAATGTGTCAAATGATCTACGAACCAGGTGTATGGTGCCCCAGGATCACATTAATGTACACAGCTATGATTTATAATAAAAAAAAAATAAATAAAATAAATATTCTGGAATAGTGAATGCTCTTGTTTTAATGCAGCTCAACTTTAATCAGAGAGGATTTCTTTGCTTTGTTATGTTTTAATATGTTTTTATAGCCATAATACTCCACAGGTTTATACTGTAGCGGGCACCTGCCAAAATCCTGTACGTTTTAACACAGTAATTGCTAGACCATAATTGTCCTGTACTTTGATAGCCAAACTTAACTTAAAATTTAGTAGTCAGCTTTTCTCCCTTGTTAAATATCACCATTCACACTCGAGCATTAAGGTATTTTAAAGTAGACTTCGGTGACATCAGGTATTTTTCCTAACTTTATGTCACCATAATTTTTACAAGTCACCCTCTTAGTCATATCATCCAAAAAATTCTTCAACTATCAAAACAGGCGTTTGGACTACTCTGCATATGGGACTCACCCATGCAAACACACGTGCAAATGTGCCTTTGTACACATTTTAGAAATGAGCGTAACTGCACATATAGCAAACTACTTACAATTTTTCACGTAGCCCTCGTTCATTCTCTTTAAGTCTCTCTGCAGTGTGACCGAGAGTTGTTCAACGCCTTACTGAAATCATCATTTGGGATAGTTGCGATCTTATCTTGATTATTATTAGCCTACAAATGGTATCGGAAAATAATATAAAGTCAAATGGATCTTCATATTACATAATTAGTTTTCTAAGTACCTCCAAACCATTTGATAAGTAATATTTTCTATTCAGTCTGTGGTTCTGGAGCAGGATTCTCAATCATGTCTCTACATCAGATAACCTGGGGGGTTGAGAACTGTGAAAAAGCTGCAGCCTCACCTGGGTCAACTGAACCTGAAGCTCTACCCTGGGGGCCTGAGCATCAATGATTTAAAAACTCCCCAAGTGATTCTGTTGGTTGTGGTTTCTAGGACACGTTTACCCTAGA
The DNA here is from genome assembly GCA_963574355.1 of Loris lydekkerianus. Lineage (NCBI taxonomy): Eukaryota > Metazoa > Chordata > Mammalia > Primates > Lorisidae > Loris > Loris lydekkerianus. Next base: position 1,938 of record CAUYPK010013206.1, on the reverse strand, counting down.
AAGCAAATCATAATAGCAATGTGGGTCCAAGAGGAGTTTAGCTGAACTTCAAATTATCTTATGAGGTATACAGACTTAAATGATTATTAATTTCATAATTAATTAATTTAATTATATTGACTTCTACCCCTTTCAATTATAAAATTTCATCCCATCAATAAAGATGTCTCACTTTGATATTGGTACTTATGTAACATTTTTTATTAACACTTGCTAATACTCCTATTTAAAAAAAAAGTAGTATCAGATTCAAAATGTTGGCAAGCTCGAGTATCTAGAATTTTAAAAGGTGATTTTTTATTCATTATATTCATCATATTTTTACTGGCAGCAAGAGATGCTTGGTTTCCATTTACAGAAGTAATCAAAGCATTCTTTTTAAAACGAATACTGACAGTATGCAGGAATAACTGAGGCCTTGACGACGTGTAAGGGACTGGCAGTTGGGAAGCACCAGTATAGCGTTCCTAGAATCCGCCCATCCATCTCTGCTGGGAATGTCAGAATGATGTTTTTCACTCCATCCTTTCTTCAAGGCTGTTTTGTAGTGTTATTCTGAGTACTGCCGTGACATAAACATTCAAGCCAGTCACTGCATTTGTGCAAAGCATCTTGTCTCCCAGCTTCAAGTTCTGCCCTTGGTCAGCAGATTTCAGCTCAACAAATCAAACATTGATTCTACTTTGGTCCCAGTTCAATGAGCTTCTTAAGCACATTTCATTTTTTTTAAACTTAGAGTAGAAATTGCACAATTCAACTTTCCTCCTCTTTGATCATACCCAAATTGCAAGTTCGTGTTTTCTTGTCTTCCCTATTTTGAAGGTGACCTTTGTAATAGATCACATGTGTGTATAGATATAAATGTACATATACGTAGTTTTTACAATTTTAGTCAGTGAATTTTCATAGCATAGGAATTAAGAAACAAAAAGAAGTTCCAGTCCTTAACACTTATTTTGAAAATCATCATATCAAGTAAGTACCCTTAATTTACAGATAAAGAATATGAAGCAAAGTGAATAAATAATGATAAATAAAAGCAATTTATCTCACACTTAATATTATAAGATTTATATTAAGTAATTTAATTTTATTTTTTCACCTAATAACCACAAAAATGCTAGTAGGAGGATTTTTCAATTGCATTTTGAAGGTTAACAAAATACAATATAAGGTTTATTTGAGTTTACACAAGTCATGAGCTAGTAGTTATCAGACCTAGGATTTGAATTCTATTTTGTAACTGTAGCTCAGAATTACTAGAATTGCTTCTTCTTCAACGATATAAACATATGTGGCTGAAACAGAACTAAGCGTCGCCTGATGAATAGAAGTCTGGCTCACTTTAAACATGAACATCACTTTCCAAATTCAATCGGCAGGTTCACCTGCAGCCACCATAGCTTGTTTTGATATTACCCCTTTTTCCTCATTACAGTAATGAATAGTTTATTATTTTTTTATTATTATAGATAAAAATATGCACCATAGATGTGGCCCGACCCATTGCCCTCCCTCCACCCAAACCTACCCCCTCCCTTCCCCTTCCTTGGTCCTTTCCCCAAAGTCTTGTGGTATAGTTGGGTTATAGCCTTCATGTGAAAGCTATAGTTTAGCTTCATAGTAGGCCTGAGTACATTGGATACTTTTTCTTCCATTCCTGGGGTACTTTGCTAAGGAGAATATGTTCCAGCTCCATCAATGTAAACATGAAAGAGGTAAAGTCTCCATCTTTCTTTAAGGCTGCATAGTATTCCATGGTATACATGTACCACAGTTTGCTAGTCCATTCGTGGGTTGATGGACATTTGGGCTTCTTCCATGACTTAGCAATTATGAATTGGCCTGCAATAAACATTCTGGTACAGATGTCTTTGTTATATTGTGACTTTTGGTCTTCTGGGTATAAACCTAGTAGAGGAAGTATAGGATTGAATG
>CAUYPK010013205.1:0-51281 GCA_963574355.1 Loris lydekkerianus | reverse complement strand
CCAAAGCAATCTACAGATTTAATACAATCCCCATTAAAATACCATCATCATACTATCAAGATTTGGAAAAAATAATTCTTCGTTTTGTATGGATCCAGAAAAAGCCTCATATGGGCAAGGGAATTCTTAGTAATAAAAACAAAGCTGGGGATATCTCCCTAGCAGACTTCAGGCTATACTACAAGGCCCTAGTGATCAAAACAGCATGGTACTGGCACAAAAATAGAGACAGTGACAGTTGGAACTGAATAGAAAACCATGAGATGAAACTAACATCTTACAGCCACCTGATATTTCATAAACCATATAAGAACATACCCTGGGGAAAAGAATCTCTATTCAATAAATGGTGCTGGGAGAACTGGATAATCACATGTAAGACATAAAACCGAACCCACACCTCTCACCATTCATGAAAATTCATTTGAGATGGATAAAGATTTAAAGCTAAGGCGTGAAACAATACAAATCTTCAAAGAAAGTGTGGGGAAAAAACTTCAAAATATTGGCCTGGGGATTTTATGAAGAAGACTTCCATGGCAATTACAACAACAATAAACAAATGGGACTTAATTAAATTGAAAAGCTTCTGTACAGCTAAGGAAACAACAATCAAATCAAACAGACAACCTTCAGAATGGGAAAAGATCTTTGTGTATTATGAATCAGACAAAAGTTTGATAACTAGGATCTATGGAGAACTCAAATTAACCAAGAAAAAAAGACCCAACAATCTCTTATATTACGGGGCAAGAGACATGAATAGAACCTTCTCTAAAGAAGACAGATGAATGGCTAACAAACATATAAAAAAAAGCTCATTGTTCCCAATCGTCAGAGAAATGCAAATCAAAACTACTCTGAAATATCACCTAACTGTAGTGAGAATGGCCTACATCACAGAGTCTCAAAGCTGCCGATGCTGGTGTGGATGTGGAGAAAAGGGAACACTTTTATACTGCTGGTGGGACTGCAAACTAATGCAACCTTTTTGGAAGGAAGTATGGAGAATCCTCAAAGAACTCAAATCCTTTTACTGGAAGGATTTGCACTAGACCGTTTATCGCAGCTCAATTTACAATCACCAAAATGTGGAAACAACCTAAATGCCCACCGACCCAGGAAAGGATTAACAAGCTATGGTATATGTATACCACGGAATACTACTATTCAGTAATTAAAAGAGATGGAGACTTATTTATACCTTTTGTATTAACCTGGATTGAGGTGGTCTGCACTCTTCTTAGGAAGGTATTATAAGAATGGAGAAGCAAGAATCCAATGTACTCAATTCCAACATGAAGGCAGTTGATGAGCTAATACTTGGTGTGGGGTCGGGGATAAGGGAGTGGGGAGGGGAGCAGGTTAGGGGGGTCATGGTGTGTGGCACACCTCTTGGGGGTGGAACACAATTATAAGGAATTTACCTAACAAATGCAAACAGTGTAACCTCATTCTTTGTACCCTCAATCAATTCCAAACAATAAAAAAATAATGGCCATTCTTACAGGGTAAGCTGGTGTTTTATTATGGTTTTAATTTGCATTTCCCTTATAATTAGTGACACTAAGCATTTTTCATAAGTTTATTGGCCATTTGTCTATTTTCTTCTGAAAAGCTTCTGTTCACATCTTTTGCCCACTTTTTAACTTAAGGGGTTGTTTTTTCCTTGCTGATTTGCTTGAGTTCTTTGTTGACTTTGGTTATTAATCCTTTATCAGATGAATAGCATGCAAATATTTTCTCCCATTCTATAGGTTGTCTGTTTGCTCTGTTGATTATTTCCTTAGCTGTGCAGAAGTAAGATGCCTTTTTGAACAGTCAGCAGAGAGGAAGACGGCAAATGTCACCCTAAAATTATACAAAGCATGTGCATATTTTGCAGAATCAGTGACACTTTTAGGTAGAGAGTTTGGAAGTTGCAGAGATGCTAGGCTACACAGGAGGTGGTTCAAGCAGGTCTTTTTTGGACTGCCATTTCTCCACCTTTCTTTACCTATCTCATTAGCCCAGTTAGAGAAAATCATCAGTGATAGTAACATAGAACGGCATGCAGTTTAATTCAGGGTAAAGTAAACGTCCTTACTCTCTAGAACTGGTAAAATGGCTGCAGTGTGACAAGCATCACCCTTGTCTGGCTTCCTGCTCAACCCCTAGCTGCACCCCATACACTTCTCTCAGGGATATTCCTAAAATCCAACTTTAACACGCTCCTTGGCAAAATCCACTCCTCAGCAAATTCTACAAGACTCTGCCCACTCCTTCAGCCTTGCATCTTTCTAGAATGCTCACTCGTGTACTGTTGTGTTTAGAACTACCATTGTTCCCAAATGCCCCAGATGCGTCTGTCTCCTTGACTTCTCGTGGTGCTCCCAACGTCTGTGTGCTTAGAGAACACCTGCCCGAAGTTCAAGGTGATGCTCTGAAACCTGATTTTGCCACCTCCCCTCCTTCCATGAATGACATGCTCCCCTTTCTCTTGGGCATATTCCTAGGAGTGTAAATGCTGGGCACAGCGTGGGCATATATTTAGCTTTAATAGACTGTCAGTTTTCTAATCAACTGTATCAATATATAATTGTACCACAAATGTGTAAGTATTCCAGTTACTCCACATCCTTGCCAACATCTGGTACTGTCATTCTTTTCAACTTTAGCCATTCTGCTGGGTGGCGGTCTTTCATAATGGTATTATTTTGCATGCTTCTCTGATGACTGATGATATTGAGCATCTTTTTAGATGTTTACTGGCCACCTGGATAGCCTCTTTTGAAGTGCATGCTCTTTATATAATGCATATTCTGAATTCAACTCCTCTCTTGGATTTGTGCATTATAAAAATATCATCCGGCCTGGGGACCTACTTTTTATTCTCTTATTACGTCTTTTGATGAACAGAGGTTTTTTTTTTTTTTTTTTTTTAATAATTTATCTTTTTAAAAATTTTAAGACTGGCACTTACTGTACTCTATTTTAAGAGCTCTTTGCTAGCCCATATAATAGCCACTTTGAACCAGAAGGTAAGGGATAGAGAAAAAGGAAGCTGGGCCCAAGTGATAGTAACATACCCTTTATGTTATAGTAACATACTATATATATATAGTACGTATAGTATGTATATATATATATCACATATATAGTAACATATAGCATATAGTGATAGTAACATACCCTTTATGAGGGGTATGAACTGGCACACCCAAGAAAGAAGGGAGTGCTGACCTCTGTTAGGCCATTAGCAGTATGTCCTCGTCATTCTCAGTTGAACCCGAGCTTAGAAATTACCCCAACAAATAAGTGAGAAACATTTTGCAGAAATGTCCCTTTATATTCTTAGAGGATCTGGCTTAATTGTAAAATCTTCATTTAGTGCTGCAAGGCTTTTAGGAGCTGATCTGATTAAACTTTGAGTCTGTGGTTATGTGCATTGAAACAAATATTCACATTTGCATATAACAGGCATGCAATATATTTCTGCTGAATGAATGCACAAATACGCGTGAGATAAAAATACGTATTGTCTAAAAATCACTTACTGCCAAGGGCATTTTAAGGTGCTTATACACGTGTAAGTCTGTGGGTAGATATTATAAATCATAAATACCCACAGATATTATTTGGTTTTGGTAGGAAAAATGTCTTAAGGACTCTAGTATTTTAGGGAAAGCAGTAGAAAATGATAAAAATAAAATTTTCAAGCCTAGAAGTAGCTGGGGAGGAGGGGCTCAGGGACCAGCTTTGTTTAATACAGGCTGAGTATCCATAATTGAAAATCTGAATTGCTTCAAAATCAGAAACTTTTTTTCAGACTTGACGTGATGCTCAAAGAGAAATGCTCATCGGTACATTTCAGATTTCAGATTTCAGATTTTTGATGCTCAACTGGTAAATATAATGCGAATATTCCAACATCCCCCAAAATCTGAAATCTGAAACATTGCAGATTAGGGACACACAAACCTGTGTCAGTAGAAGCTCCAGGGAAAATGTGGCAAGTATCACAGGAGATACTAAATAGAAAAAAACTAAGGTAGGAAGGGCTAGGGAAAAAGTATGCTATTAATCGATGGGTGTATTAAAAACCTATCCATTTAAGGAGGAACAATAGGGAAAATCAAGGTGATAGTTAAGGACGGAGGGCCAAAGCCAACAAATGTAAAGACAGAATCTGTAAACTGGCTGGGCATCATGGCCAGTGCAAGGCTTTCTCTTTGTGTGAATTCTGCATCTTCCCCTGAACATGTACTTTTCAGTATGATTTGTGAATCGCCTTGCCTATTGGCTATAAAACACAGTAGAAGAAAGTGATTTTTCTATTAACAAGGGATCATCAGAATTTCACAAGTATCACTGGTTTTAAGAACTCTCAAAAAAAGAAATATTCCTTGATACTGTCAAGTGACCAAAAGTAGCTGACTGAAATGATTAATAATCTAAGTTAAAATGCCTACTTCTACTTTATTTATTTGGACAATAATCAAGAGACTGGGTATTTTGTGCTTGAATTATCCAGATACTTTCTTCATTTTACCTTTCTACTGCATTGAGGGATTAACTAAAATTAGCTAATTACTATATTCTGGCTCAAAGAGTTATTCATTTAAGTTTTTAAAAAATTACACAAATGGGGTGGCGCCTGTGGCTCAGTAAGTGGGGTGCTGGTCCCATATACTGGAGGTAGGGGGTTCAAACCCGTCCCGGCCAAAAACTGCCAAGAAAAAAAAAAAAATTACACACATGTATGTATTTGTGAGCCTACTTAGGAGATTCAGTCTAACCCTAGGTTCTCTAGCTCAGCACAACCCACATTTTAGGCTAGACAGTTCTTTGCTGTGGAGAGCTGTCCTGCACGGATGGCCGGCAGCATCCCTGTCCTCTGCCAATTAGATAGCAGTAGCACCCTCCCTACCTTGCACTGTGACACCAAAAGTACCTCCAGACACTGTCACGTGTTCCTGGGGAAGGAGACTTGAAAACACCCCCAGCAAGAGCTGCTGCCAACCTGCATATTAGAAATATAATGCCCTTGCACAAACTGGGGGGCAAAGGTCTATGGACAATGCCTACCATTTTTAAAATTTAATTTTAATTTTTATAACTGACAAACAGTTTTTAGAAACAAACTAGTTATACAAAGCTTATAATGGGATAAAAAGAGTCCATCCTTACCCTGGAGTCTTATTCCTCGAGCACTGCTGACTATAAACTCTTTGCAATGGTGAAAATGTTCAGCATCTGAGCTGTTCAATATAGTTGCCACTAGCCTGTCGGTTCTCCCCAGAGGGGACGTCCTCAGTCTACTGGCTGGGCACGTGTTAGAAACCCAGCAGCCAGTCAAGTAAGGCTGGGCTGGTGGGATCCCAGTGACCTGGGAAGCGCAATGCAGAGCCGCACCTCCTCCTCCTGGGTTCAGTGTGGTCCACTTGCCCTCGACCGTGCTCAGGTCTGAGTCTGCTGGTCCACATGTCCAGAGGGGATGCTTCAGTCTTCTGATGGAATGAGGAAAGAGGTAGCTGACCTGGGGGTCCAGCTGCTTTGTGTGTAGATATATGCTCCAATAATCCTTTACTCACAGAAGCAGGTGGCAGGCCAGATTGGGTCTGTGAGCTTTCTTGTCTCCTGTCAACTAACTTTAAAACCAATTTTTCAGTGTTCCCGTGCCCTTCCCTGGGCAGACGCTGTGCACATGCTTTGCCTGTCTCCCTGTTAGCTGGGCCGTCCCTCCTGGCCCTTCCTCAGAGGCAACACCAGGCCTGGAGCAGCAAGTCCTGGCCCTTCAGTGACTCAGAATGATGATGACACAAGTCCCGTGAGGACAGGAAGGGGGCGTGGTTTGGGAGCCCCTGATCTTGCAGAGAGCAGGAGGATGTACTCCCCCCAAATTAGCCTGCTGACCTCATGTGTCCCGCCTCCCATGAGGCAATGGGGTAGAAGAAGGTCCAGTTCTGCTGAGCTGGGCCACCCGGCCCTCCTGGAAGAGGGAAGTAGCTGGTCCTGCACTCGGAGTTATCTAAACTTCAAGTGTGGGATACTTACCACCTTTATTGTTTTTTGGCCTAGACGCCAATCTAATTCAGGGATAAATGGGCAGTCATCAACACCATCTCCCATAAATAAAATAGATTATCAAAACTCAGAGGCAGTGCTAGTGCAAGGCTGAACAAGCTGACCACACCAGAAAAGGAACCAAACCAAAGTCCTCCGCTGGACTCAGTGAGGTCATCACTGCCCAGCCCACAGCTAGCCATCACAGCCCCTGTCTCATCGCCCTCAGTGTCAGCTATCTACACCATTAACAGGATCAGTGAATACACAGATGTGCCAGAAAAGATACTGTCAGGCTCTGCAAGGCCAGGCCGTCAAGCAGATATGCCGAGAGGAACAGAAACGGCAGAATTTATTGTTCCATGGGCCAGTGCTCCATAATTCTGATGGCACTTAAGAGTCACCTGGGAAGCGTTTCTAAACAACCTTACTCCAGAGCAATGGAAACAGACTCTCTGGGGGTCCCAGGTACTAACTGTGAAGCTCCCTGGGTGATCTGAGTTAATGTGCAGCCAGAACAGGGGCCATTGCTTCAGGCCAGCTTTCTCTTTCCCCTGCTGCCTGTCTGGCTTTATTTTTCTTGTTTTGGGGCCTGTCCCTATTTTTAATGGCTACTTAAATGATGATGCTCTGAATGACTACATATGCTGCTTATTTTCATGACTATATACTCTTCAAAATTTGAAAAACTATCTTTCTTACTCTCTGTCAAGTAAACTCTTGCAATCTTTCAGCTTCAAAAATCTGTGATTCTGGAAAGCTGTGAAAAATGGGACCCAGAAAACTGTGCTTGTATGGGTTGCACTGGGAAATCCAGTGGGCAAGGTAAAGTCAGCACTGGGAATATTCTTTTCTCTTTGTCTCACCCCCTCCTCTATGTTAATTCATTTAGCATTCACTTTTTTTCCCTTTTTAAAAATACGATTATGTTGGCTAAAGTATGCTGAACTTATCCTCTCAATTAACCTCTGTCTGGAAAATGATAAGGATAATGGAAATTCTGGAGAGTAGGTTTCCATTGCTACATTCCCCTCTCAAAAATATTTTTCACTTTGTTCTTATTTGCAAATCTGTTTTATTAATAATAACAACACTTGCATTTTAGCTTTAAATCATAATCAGTCGATCTTTACTATGCCTTACGTAAGTTTGCTCTTGCAATGACATCTGTTAACTGACTTAAAACAGAGAACTATTGAATGTATTTGTAATGCTTGTGCCAGAAACACAAGGTGCCCGCCTCAGAAGAGATCAACTACCTGCCCACAGAACAAAGACTGAGGCTGAACAGAAGTCCCATCCAGCCTTCCTCACAACACAAGGACGTCATTGCCCTTGCAGATTCTAAAGAGCAAAGAAAGACCCGCTCTTTTCCATAAAGCTGCCTACCTGGGGGAAAGTGTCGATTATTGAGATTGGCCTTGTAATAACAATGCCTCTACTAAGCAAACAGAATTTAGGGCTGCGCTGGGAGTTGCCTGGGTTGATACGCAGCAGCCAGGAGTGCCATGAACTCCCTGCTATCTGCCCGAGCAGTTTCTCACTGTCTTCCCAGGTATTCTCCTAGCCAGAATTCTGTGTGTGCTTTCTTGGGTCGTAAGAAGCAAGTAAAAAACATTAAATTAAAAAACAAAACAAAAACTACTCTCTTTGAAGTACTTACTATTCACAGAAGAATAGCAGACTCTATTCTTTCTTCACAGAAACAGAAGACGCTAAAGACTGACAGCTTGACAGATGCTCAGAGTTTGTCAACTGACTAACTGTCTTTATCAAAGGCAAGATGTGGGGCAAGTATGTTGTGAAGAGGAAATTACCTCGGATTTGCATTTTCAGGGATTGTAACCCCCTCGTTAGTCAGTCAGCTGGCCACTGACCTGAAGACGTCCCAGCCACTTTAACTTGCTGGAGGGCGAATCTGAGTCTAGGGTCTCTGACTCAGTCGGGGCCCACCCTGGAACTACAAAGGACCTTCGTGGGGCTGGGTCAGATCCCCATTTCCCTGGGGTCTGGGAGCCCCTAGAGTAAAGGTAACTTTTATAGGAATACCCTGGGTGAGAATATATCCCTCGAACTGTCTCACTGACCCTAAATTACCCAGTTCAGTAGCTGAGTCCTGGGATCAGCCCTGGCCACACCTGGTCTAGTCCTGTCTGGGATTAAACTAACCCTCTAATATTCAGGACAGGGGGTTACATAGATGAAATTCTGAAATATCAATGTAGGCTTTCTGATTTGTTTTTGTACACAAAACAAAATCCAAAAGCTACTTAAAAAATTAATATTCAATTAGTTACTAATTTCAAGCCCAATTTTTCCTTAAACTTATTGATGATTTCAACTCACAAACCTTATTATTCTATTAATAAATACAGAAAATGTTAACAATTATTTTTATTTTTTTAGAGACAGGGTCTTGCTCTGTCACCTAGGCTGAAGTATATTATCACAATCATAGCCCACTGAAGCCTCAAACTCCTGGGTTCAAGAGATGTGCACCACCGTGCCCGGCTACTGTTTTTTGTAAAAATATGGTCTCACTATGTTGTCCAGGCTGGTCTCAAACTCTTGACCTTAAGTGATCCTTCCACTTCAGCCAAACACTTCAGTGTTTGGACTAACAATTATTTATAAAAGGGCTTTCGTAGTTTAATTAATTTCCTTCAGCATCTTAAACTGCACTTATGCATTTAATGCACTGATTTTCTTTTGAAGTAGTTTAGTGGTCTAGTTAATAAACAAAATCTTTAAACTACTTAGCTCTTATCAATCTAATCAAATATACAAATTTGGCAGATACTGAATTCTCCTAAATATTTTAATGTTATGAATTTGCCAAATTTTACTGTTATATTCCTCGACTTAAAATTACACATCTAAATCAATTCTCAACCACATTTCAAATTGGAAGTATGAGGCTGACCTCTTGTTCTAATAGGTCAAGTTCTCTAAAACACAACGAATTCTTAAAATACCAAACATGAACAAATTGTTTCTGAATCTAACACAAAAATGTTAAAATTTTCTGGGATTAAACAAGGGTCCACTAAGGAGATAATTACATCATTCCAAACAGCATGGGGCTACTTTTTTAGGTGACTGCGATGTGGGGACAGTGACGTGGGCCAGGGGTGTGTGACAAGGACGCACAGGTAGGGCCTCCTTGGTAGTTGCAACAAAAAGGAATCCAGAACTTGCAAGGGTTGTTCCCACGGCCCATCTGCCTGGACCTCAGTCATTGCTGAATTCCTCTCTGCTGACAGATTTCTGCAGTCACCTCAGACTGTGGCTAATTTCCACCACTGTGACCGAGACTCTGCGCATCTGTCTCCCGTAAGATATTTACACTGTACCAGGTTGGATCCCTTGTCTCTCTTCAGGTTCTGCCACCTCCCTGAAGACAACGTGTGCTGGGGATGGAAGAGAAGACCTGGTTGCATCTGGAAGGCTCAGTTATCAGAAGTTTCCCCTCAAATGAGGCACTCGGGAAGGGGACCCTAAACCAGCTGGGCCACTGAGGAGGGAAGCAGGGTTAGGAAAGACAGACACTAATGCTGCTCATAACTCAGCTATCAAAATCATTACCCTTAAACAGGCCTCAGAAAACAACTTCCCTTACTGGCTCTGGCGTCCTCCCGTGGCCGTGCAGAGGGCCACGGGTCTCCAGAGGGTCTGTTTCTGCCTCCTCTTGAGGCCCCAGTGGCACCTGTTCAGGCTGATCCTGCTCCAGCCACCTCAGTGACTGAGCTGAGTGTGGACACCTGACCTAAGGGAACAGGATGGAAAGAATGAGCTGAGTTGACTGTGACACACAGCTGAGGGGGTCACACCAATGGTACAGTGAGAGTCTGGAGTCATGTCTAAGAGAAAGACAATTAACTCTGATTTCCACCCATTTCATGAAGCCCTGGAAACTTCCTTAATTAATTTCCTCAGGGTTAGGGTTAGGGTTACCCTAATTTCCTTTCTTGAACTGTTTTTGTTCTTCCTGTCTGTGATCCTTTCAGAGGAGATGAGAACTGAATTTTGTCCCCTAAGACTGAGTGTTTCACTCTTTAGGGGGCACAGACAGAAGCCCAACTCACACTGTGAAGAAGGGAGTGCCAGGACACCGAGGAGACCCCACAACTGCTCAGGTGACCCACAGCTGGGCCACAGAGGTGGACCTACAGATTTAGAGGCAACCAGACGGCCCCTTCTTGTCTTCCCCAGCCTTCTCTGGGCTGGCCAGCACCATTTCTCTCTCTCACAAAGCAGGACAGCTTGCTCTCCCTGGTGGAGAACCCAGCTGCTGACCACTCCCAAGCCTTGGGCTTCAGCTGCCCAGAGGGAGACCATCTTTTCTTTCCCAAACCAGTTCTCAATGCCCACAAGACATCCTGTGCACAGTCTGGACAAATCAACTACAGCTAGAGAGGCAGGACCAGGTTATTCTGTGTGAACGGGGGAAGAAGGCTCTCAACAAAGCAGTACCAGATGGGAATGCCTTACTCGGCCACAGTATTCAGTGACCAGTGCTGAATGTGACCAGAAGGCCAGCTTACCTTCACACTCAGAACACTGCTTAAAAGGCGCAGGAGTAGTTGTTTCTCTTAAATAGCTAAATTACATTTCTCTCGTTTTTAGGTTCTCCCATTATTATTTTTTTAAATTTTTAATTTCAAATTAATATGAAGGTATACATTTTTAGGCTACATTGTTTTCAATTCTAAGATAAGGTTCAAGTTGTAGTTGAGCTCTTCCCCTAGGGGGTGTGTTAGGCACCCTCACACTGTGCACATTAGGTGAGATCCCAGCAAACATCCTCCCTCCTTTCCTCTTCCCCTTGCTAGGCTATATTTGTATTTAATCATTCATGTGGGCATGTAATTATATATATATTGGTTTCATAATACTATTGAATACATTGGATATATTTTTTTCCATTCTTGAGATACCATACTAAGAAGAATGAGTTTAAACTCCATCCAGGTAAACACAAAAGATGTAAAGTCTCCATCTTTTCTTATGGCTGAGTGGTACTCCACGGTGTACGTATACCACCATTTGCTAATCCATTCATGGGTTGATGGTGTTTGGGTTGTTTCCACGACTTGAAAATCGTGAACTGAGCTGCAATAAACATTCTGGTGCTGGAGGCACCTGCAGCTCAAGGAGTAGGGCGCCGGCCCCATAAACCAGGGGTGGCAGGTTCAAGCCTGGCCCCAGCCAAAAACTGCAAAAACAACAACAACAAAAAAAAACATTCTGGTGCAAATGTCTTTGTGGTAAAATAATTTTGCTCTTGATACCTAGTAATGGGATTGCAGGATCAAATAAAAGGTGGACTTTTGGTTCTTTAAGAATTTTCCATACTTCTTTCCGTAAAGGTCGTATCAGTTTGGAACCCCACCAGCGGTGTAAAAGTGTTCTATTCTCTTCGCATCTTTGCCAGCATCTGGAGATCTGGAACTTTAGGGTGTGGGCTAATCTCACTGAGGTCAGAGGGGTTTTGATTTGCATTTCTTTGATGATTAGGGAGAGATGAGCACTTTGTATAGGTTTGTTAGTTATACGTCTGTCATCTTCAGAGAAGTTTCTGTTCATGTCTCCTGCCCACTTATAAATGGGGTTGTTTGCTCTTTTCTTATTAATTTGAGTTCTCTCTCGGTTCTAGCTCATTTACATTGTTTGAGTGTCTTTTGAATCAGAAAAGAACACTCAAAAATCTTCTTTACATGAAAGCTAGGTGATAAGGAACCTGTGAAACCTGATTTCTTAGAGATATGTAGGAAATGAACACCAAGGAGTATTCTAATGATTTAGGTGTGGCTTTGGCCTTGCAGTTCGAGACTTTTCCTTTGATTCTCATTTTCGGAAAGCTACTCTTTTGAGATCCAGGGGAGAAAAATCTATTTGCAATTTCCTACATTAAATATTGCAGATCAGTACCACATTAGAATCAGAATAAGAGGACACACATTTCACAATTTTCAAAATCCTATATATATTTTACATATTATGTAAAAGCATTACATTTGAAAACAAAAACAGTCATTTCTCCCAAAGGAGGCTTACCTACATGTTCCCAAAAGTTTTTGGTTTGAATTACTAGTGAATCTTAGCATGTGTGGAGACAAGGCTCACACAACCAAAACTCCTTAGGCTTTGAAAGTTTAATAAACAGTGTTTTGACAAGCACAATCAGCCTTGTACCACAAGTTTGACGCTGCAGGTTGAATCTGTCGACTCTCCCCACAGAGTCTCCCAACATGCGCTATAGCTCTTATTACCACTGTTTCATATGTGCCTCCCCGGCTAGAATATACCTCCCCTAGAGCAGGGGCTTTTGTCTATGTTTTTTACAGACATATCCTGAGCTCACAGAACCTGGCACGGAACAAGCTCTCTCTAAGCTGGCTGAAGGACGAGCTGGTTAAACTTAGACATGATATAAATTCCTCATGACCTAAAGATTACAGGTCTGTGTTGCTGCCAACAACTGCCACAAGGATTATCTACAGGAGTGGCTGCTGTGGCAGGACTTTGCTTATTCCCAGGTGTCAGTGTGAGAATCAAAACACGGGCACACGGGGCAGCCCCCCTTCTTCCTAAGTTGGTGGCCGTGTCTTCCAGAGTGATGAGACTCCTGCCCCCGCCCCTTCCATTCTCACTTACAGACGTTTTACAATTGCTATCAACCTGCAGTGTTGCTTTTAGTAAGTCAGCAGCCTACATGGCTCACAGTGAGGCTCATCGCCTTCTCTAGAATCTAGTTGTCAAGTTCTGCCAGGCGGATTCCTGGTTGCTAATGTACATTATGAGTACAGCTTTAGATGACCACTTTAGGAGAAATATTTGTCTTATAATTTATCTAGCATATGATAGCTTTTGAATATTCCAAAAAAACTGGCAATATTTATTCAGTGGGCTCTATAGGTAGAAACCCCTTAAAACTATCTCCCCAAAATGGCTTAAATGTGTTCATATTTCCCCAATTCATATGCAATTTTTCATATATCAAAAAGTGTTGAATACAACAAGGTGTTAACATCTCATGCCCACTACCTAAATAAAATTATTCTTATTTCTAACATCCACATATGCACATAAATTATCATTTATCCATATGTATATGTATATGAATGAGAATATGTACACGTAATAGAACCTATGTATAGTTTTTTTTGTTGTTGTTGTTTTTTTTTGCCTGAATCACTTGAAACTAACTTCTAGGAATAATTTATATAAATCGTGACTACAATGGCATACGTTCACATGTATCAATCAAGTGTCTGGAATTCTTAGGGGCTTTTCTGTGGTCTTAGAAGAGGCCCTGGATGTTGGGAGGCCCTTGGCGGCCACCAAATTCAGTTACTGGTGGCTGGTGGAGCTATCTCTGTGCATTTAATCCTTACTGGGCCGCTAATTAGCCCTGTGGCCTGAAGCAAGGGGCTTACGGGCCCTTATGATGTCAGTGGTGGTGATAATGATAATAATGAGAGTAGCAAATTCATTTTTTTTTTTTTTTTTTTTTTGAGACAGTGTCTCACTTTGTCATCTTTAGTAGAGTGCTGTGGTGTCATCGCTCACACCAACCTCAAACTCCTGAGCTTAAGTGATTCTCTTGCCTCAGCCTCCTGAGTAGCTGGGACTGCAGGCACTTACCACAACACCCAGCTATTTTTAGAGACAGGATCTCGCTCTGGCTCAGGATGGTCTCGAACCTGTGGGCTCAAGCAGTCCACCTGCCTCATCCTCCCAGGGTTCTGGGATTACAGGTAGGAGCTACCGCACCCAGCCAAATTATTTATTTATTTATTTTTATTAGATCATAACTGTGTACATTACTGCATTTATGGGGTACAATGTGCTGATTTCATATATAATTTGGAATGTTTACATCAAACTGGTTAACAAAGCCTTCACCTCACTTATTTGTTGTGTTTAGACATTTATACTCTACTCTTAATATATCTGACACATACCCTTGCAATATGCACAACAGGTGAGGTCCCACTGATGATCCTCCCTCCAGCTGGCTATCCCCTTCCCTCCCCTTACCCTCCTCTTCTCTCCTTTCTGGGCTTTTATCATTTGTATGAAAGTGTGGGTGATTATATATTGGTTTCATAATAGTACTGAGTACATTGGATATTTTTTCTGCCATTCTTGAGACTCTTTACTAAGAAGAATATGTTCCAGCTCCATCCATGTAAACATAAAAGAGGTAAAGTCTCCATATTTTTTATGGCTGCATAATATTCCATCGTGTACATATACTACAATTTGTTAATCCATTCACGTGTCGATGGGCACTTGGGCTGCTTCCATGACTCGGCAATTATGAATTGGGCTGCAATAAACATTCTTGTGCAAATGTTTTTGTTGTAAAGTGATTTCTGGTCATCTGAATATATACCTAGTAAAGGAACCGCAGGATCAAATGGCAGGTCTGCTTTTAGTTCCGTACATGTTCTCCAAACTTCTTTCCAGAAGGGATGTATTAGTTTACATTCCCATCAGCCGTGTACAAGTGTTTCCTTCTCTCCACAACCACACCAACATCTGTAATTTTGGGATTTTGTGATGTGGGCTAATCTTATTGGAGTTAGATGATATCTCAAAGTAGTTTTGATCTGCATTTCTCTGATGATTAAAGATGATGAGCATTTTTTCATGTGTTCATGCACCTGTCTTCTTCAGAGAAGCTTCTGCTTAAGTCTCTTGCCCACAATGAAATGGGATCACTTGTTCTTTTCTTATTAATTAGCTTGAGTTCTCTGTGGATTCTAGTTATCAAAACATAACCTGCAAATATCTTCTCCCATTCTAAAGGCTGTCTGCTTGATTTACTAACTGTGTTCTTGGCTGTCCAGAAGCTTTTTAGTTTGATCAGATCCCAGTAATATATTTTTGGTGTTGCTCCAATTGTCCAGGGGGTCCTCCTCATAAAATATTCTCCCAGGCTGATTTCCTCAAGTGTTTTCCCTGTCCTCTCTTCTAGTGTCTTTATAGTTTCATGTCTTAAGTTTAAATCTTTTATTCAGTGAGAATCAATTTTTGTTAATGGTGAAAGGTGGGGGTCCAGTTTCAGTCTTCTACAGGTCGCCAGCCAGTTCACCCAGCACCATTTGTTAAACAGGGAATCTTTCCCCTAATTTATGTTTTTGATAGGCTTATCAAAGATCAAATGACGTAAGTGGCTGGGTTCATCTCTTGGTTCTCTATTCTGTTCCATACATCTACCTCTCTGTTTTTATGTCAGTACCATGCTGTTTTGATCACTATAGATTTACAGTATACCCTGAAGTCTGGCAGCATGATTCCTCCTGCTTTGTTTTTATTTCTGAGTAATGTCTTGGCTATTCAGGATTTTTTCTGATTCCATATAAAATGAAGTATTGTGACAGCAGTGCTTTAATAGGGATTGCATTAAATTTGTATATTGCTTTGGGAAGTATGGACATTTTAATAATGTTGATTCTTCTAAGCCATGGTATGTTTTTCCATTTGCTAACATCTTCAGCTATTTCCTTTCTTGGAGTTTCGTAGTTCTCTTTCACATCCTTTATTAGGTAAAGTCCTAAATATTTCATCTTTTTTAGTACTACTGTAAAAGGAATAGAGTCCTTAAGTATTTTTTCAGCTTTTATTGTTGGTATATATAAAAGCTACTGATTTGTAAATATTGATTTTGTATCCTGAGATGCTGCTGTATTCCTTGATCACTTCTAAGAGTTTTGTAGTTGAGTGCTTGTGGTTTTCCAGGTATAAGATCAGGTCATCTGCAAAGAGTGAGAGTTTGATCTCCTCTAACCCCATTTGGATACCGTTGATTGCCTTCTCTTGCCTGATTGTGATGGTTAAGACTTCCATTACTATGTTGAATAGCAATGGAGACAAAGGACATCCTTGTCTAGTTCCAGATCTGAGTGGAAATGTTTTCAATTTTGTTCCATTCAACATGTTATTGGCTGTGGTTTTGCTGCAGATGGCTATTTTTTTGTGTTCTGATTATGAAAGGATGCTGGATATTATCAAAAGCTTTTTCTGCATCAATTGAGAGAATCATATGGTCTTTGTTTTTTATTTTGTTTATATGGTATTATATTTATAGATTTATATATGTTAAACCAACCTTGTAATCTTGGGACAAAACCAAGTTGATCATGGTGTATAATTTTTTTGATGCACTGTTGAATTCTGTTTGCTAGGATCTTATTGAATAATTTTGCACCAATATTCATTAGTGATATTGGTCTATAATTTTCTTTCTTTGTTGGATCTTTTCCTGGTTTGGGGATCAGGGTGATATTTGCTTCATAGAATGTTTTGGGAAGTCTTCCTTCTTTTTCTATGTTTTGCAAAAGGTTATGTAATATAGGTACTAGTTCCTCTTTAAAGGTTTGGTAGAATTCTGATGTGAAGCCTTCTGGACCCGGACTTTTGTATAGTTGATGCTATTTCAGTACTTGATAAAGGCCTGTTCGACATTTCCAGTTATTTCTGGCTGAGTCTAGGAAGGTGGCGTGCTTCCAGGTATTGGTCTATTTCCTCCAGATTTTCATATTTCTGAGAATAGAGTTTTTGTAGTAATCATTAAGGATTTTTTTCAATTTCTGAGGTGTCTATTGTTATTTCTCCTTTATCATTTCTGATTGATATTAGGGATTTTAATTTTCAGCTTATAGTTAGGTTAGCCAAAGGTTTATCAATTTTGTTAACCTTTTCAAAATACCAACTTTTTGATTTGTTGATCTTATGAATGATTCTTTTGTTTTCTATTTCATTTAATTCTACTCTAATTTTGGTTATTTCTTTTCTTCTGCTAGGTTTGAGGTTGGAATGTTCTTACTTTTCCAGTTGCTTGAGATGACTCATTAAGTTGTTGATTTCCTCTCTATTCTCCTGAGGAAGGCTTGCAATGGTATAATTTTCCCTCTTAGGACTATCTTTGCAGTATCCCATAGGTTTTGATAATTCATGTCTTCATTGTCATTTTGTTCCCAAAATTTGGTGATTTCCTTCTTAATCTCATCTTTGACCCAGCTATCATTCAGCATAAGGTTATTTAGTTTCTATGAGTTTGTTTGAGTATCAAGATTCCTGTTGTTGTTTTGACTTTTATTCCATGGTGGTCTGAGAAAATACAAGAAATAATTTCTATTCTTTTAAATTTGCCGACATTAGACTTGTGACCTCAGATGTTAATCAATTTTGGAGGATGTTCAAATGGGCTGATGAGAAGAATGTGTATTCAGTTTTGTTAGGATGAAATGTTCTATAGATGTCTGTTAAATCCATTTGTTGTAGGGTCAAGCTTAAGTCCAATATTTCTTTGTTTAATTTTTTTTTTGGTGGATCTATCCAATATTGCCAAAGCGGTGTTAAAATCTCTATTTAACTATTATAGGAGAGGAAGATATCAAATTGGTAATATCTCTTAAGACACCCCATCCCCCACCAGTGACAAGTGGAAGAGGAGAATCAGTCCCTCCCACTACAATGCCACCAGGGCTCAACCTTGAACGGTTCCCAGGTGGCCTGCCCAGGTAAAGCATTCCAAACCAATTGTCCCAGGCAACACAATCACTGTTCAATTGGGAAAGTTCAAAATTCTCCGGCAACCAGACTGCAGGGGTCCACTGGCAGCTCAAGTGTGACTTGCTCCAGTGCTCAGTGGAGTCAGAAAGGCCCAGCCAGCAAAAGAGTTAGTCCAGGGGGGTTGGAATATCCTTCCCCACCTTGCACCTCAGCCACGCTCATTCACTGGTAACCCCACAGGGCTGTGGCCCAGTTCCCTCCAATGCACAAGTACACCAGGAATTTGTGCCTGTCTGAGTCAAAGGGGAATCAATGGCTCCACAGCCAGGCCACCACACTCTGCAACCTGTAGGCAGGAGGAGCTCAAGTCTGATTCCCTCTGGTGCTCATTGGAAACTGGGGAGTGTTCCACCTGCGTCTTTCCCGAGCCAGAGTTACCGTCACAGCATGTGATTCTCTTCCTCAGAGACCATGCCTCTGCCCTGGCCACACTCCTCCTCTGGAACCCCTGCTGCACGAGGTTGGCTCCCTTTAGTGGTCCACAGCATGGGGGAGGTGTCTCTCCCAAATCTGATCCTGGTGGGAGTGTGCTGCTGTGGGTCCAGGGTGCCACTGCAGTTGGGGGTGCCGCTCATGGTAGGTGCGGCCCCTACAGGTTGGAGGTGCCACAGCCACCTGTGGGAGGTGCGGCAACCCCACACACCTTCCCGCTATGCACTTTCCTGGCATGGGGCCAGCCCCCTCCACATGCAACTCCCTATTTCTACTAGAGTCAGTTACAGTGCAGCTGTGCCATGGCCCATGAGATGCCCAGCCCTAGCAAGGAACCACCAGATGCTCCGCGTTCTGCAGGGAGTGGCTTCCAGACCACCAGGAGAGGGGAAAAGGATGGACCAGGAGTTCAGGAAGGCAGGGAAAATATTTGTTCAACTTTTATTCAAGACAAGAGATTGCCCCAGCTTGCAGCGAGATCTCTCTGGAGAAGAAGTCCCATCCTTCAGCCACTCTCTCCCATGGGGTGAAACAAGAGGTCTTCTGTTCACTGCTCACTTGTAGACAGCACACAGCAAGCCACTCTCTTGGGGGAGGGGATGGACTCTCGTCTTCTTTGGGATGGGTTTTGTACCTGAAATTTGCTTCCTTGGAGTCCCAGCTTGCCTCAGCAGGGATGATGTGAACTTATGAATCTTCTCTCTCAGCTCAGCTCCTGATCTTCAGCTTTACTGGGTTTGCTCTGGCCATTATCTCTCCCTCTGAACAGGAGCTTCTTTTGAAAACTTGCTCCAGTCGGCCATCTTACCTCTTCTTCTCCCCAGCCAAATTCTTAATGGTCCTTACTGTGTGCTAGGATTTGCAATTCTAAATCCTTTCCCTGCATTTTACTCATTTCATCCCATAACCATCAATGACCCTGGACTTGGCTGACTTGGCTACACTGGAACTACATACACCAGGATTTTCCTTCCCTGTGGGATAGTTAGGGCTGGCATGTGAGGCAGGAAGGCACGAGAGGCCATTTCTCATGCTCTGAAGGTGGGAGCTGGGCCATGCCCTACCTGCTGCCCATTGTGTTGGCACAAGGCTTCTTTCCAGGCCTGCAGTTCCTTCAGCTTTCACTGGATCTCCGATTCTGGCTTTTTCCAGTCCTGGGCAGGTCTGCTTTAGGACCAAGGCAATGGCTGTCAGGTGTTGTGCAGGTCATGGCATGACTGAAGTTGAGGTGGCGAGAAACAGACCTGGGCTCCCCTCTCCTAAAAGCCCAACTGACCTGGAAGTTCCCAGCCCCACACCAGGAGCAGTCTTGTCTGACAGCACCTCTGACTGCATGACCTTCCAGCTAGCTCATGCCTAGCCCCTAGGAGAGCACTGGCCGGGGTCAGCATCTGGCAAGATGC
Source organism: Loris lydekkerianus (assembly GCA_963574355.1). Taxonomy (NCBI): domain Eukaryota; kingdom Metazoa; phylum Chordata; class Mammalia; order Primates; family Lorisidae; genus Loris; species Loris lydekkerianus. The sequence continues at coordinate 31,815 of CAUYPK010013205.1, read as the reverse complement.
TTACTTCATCTGTGAGTGACAGAGGCACAGAGAGGAAGTAACTTGCCCAGAGCTGCAGACACAGCACCTGGAAGAGATGGGACACAAATGCACACCCTGCTCACAGGCCAGCCTTCTGATCATTTTTTCTAATTTGCAAAATGGCAAAGATAATTCTTAGCATTAAGGGATTAAAGATGATATGTACAAAATGTCTGAACTATGATAGGTGTAGATGCATACTTAATAAATGTGATGGATATCCTAATTACCCTGAATTAATTACATGAATAGATCAAATCAACAATGTACTCTGAAAATATGGGCAGCTATTATGTATAATAAATAAAAATCTCAGTAAATAAATAAGTAGAAGCCACTGCTATGGAAGATATAAAAATGTGCAAATATATTCTTCTTTTTAGAGATGTGGTCTTGCTCTGCTGTCTGGCTAGAGTGCAGAGGCAGTTACAGAGCTATTGTCTTGAGCTCTCGGGCTCAAGCAATCCTCCCCCTCCGGCCTCTGGAGCAGCTGGGATGTAGGCATGTGCCACTGTGCCTGGCAAGTGCATGCAATAATAAAGCCCTCTTCAGTTTCAGTTAAGTGACATCTAAAAGCACAGACCACCAAGGGTGGATTGGCAGACAGGTAAGGCTTGAATCCCTGAGGACACAGACGGGGAGTTTGAGTTGGGCCAGATGTTGAGGGACTCCATAAAGATAATGGGGTCACAGACAACTGGCAGAGAGTGAGAGTCTTATGGGTCAGCCCAAGTGGTTGCTCCTGTCCTATCACTGTGAGGTTTTATTTCCATCAGTTCTAACTTATCTCCTCTTCTGAACTCTAACAAATAGCGATAGTGGGCACTGAAATGCTATTCCAGAGCAAACAAGAGGCAACTCTGGCCTAAAGACTCCATGGTAACAGGTACCAAAGTCACCAGTCACCCTGGACTCTGTCCACAGCCACACGCAAAGCATTTGTGCATCTTCCAAAAAGTCACAGTGGAAGGCCACTTACTGTTACTTTGAATGGTTCTCCTAAAAGGAACCTAGTGAGGGTTAGCACTCATAATAAGTTTGTTTTTAGATCTGTTTTTTTTTTTTTTTTTTTTTTTTTCAATCAATTAAAAAACAAACAAACAACTTTTCATTTTTCTTTCCTCTCTGGCTTCAGGAAGCTCAGCACTTAACTCCAAATTCCTTTCTCTGCCCTTGCCTGATCTTTTTCTTAGGCAACAACTATCCTGCTACGTATGTACGTAACGCTCTTTACATAAGGCAGTGAATAACTTACAGATGTCAAGTGCAGACACTAACGAGTACTGAAGAAGTACAATTCAAGACTGAAGAGCATTCCATGAAGTTCCCAGTCAGCAGAAGCACACTGAAGGCACACAGGGACTTGCTCTCTTTTCAGAGGGGCCTGGAGGGCTTCATGTGTCCAGCCAGAATTCTGCTCCTGTTTAACCAGGTGTCCCACCTACTACAAATCACCGAGTGGGATGCTCATTTACTTGGCCTCGTGAGGGCCCCTCTGGGAAGCACACCCAGACAGGCCTGTCACATGTTAATCACGTCACTGTCCAGCCAGGGGTGCAGGACGCACTCTTCCCTGGAAGGGAGAAGAGGCACCTTTAGGAACGTGTGTGGGGAGGTCCGGTACACAGAGAGGTGGACGGAGGCTGAGGCACCATTCAGGTCCTTTTCAGCAGAGCTGAACTGATCAACTCAGCTGTTTCCAGCATGTGCCAGGAAGTGCACATGGAGAACTCAGGGAAAGGGAAAACCAAACAAATGAAACACATTTAGCAAAGGCTGTTTTCCTACATTTTTTAGGATAAATGACCGGGAAAAAGTGGGAACAATTTTTTTCAGAGAAAACTCACACATACAGCTTACGTGACAAAAAAGATGGAAGAAAATATACAAAAATGTTCTATTCTGGTAGTAGTGATTTATACTGGGGAGAATTCACTGGAAATTAAAGCTAGGTTTTGGTTGATGTTTTAAGGTTAGGTCAATCTGACCAAGCTGTCAGGTCACCAGACAAATAGGGTTAGGTCTCTGCTGGATGGGATGTAAAGCTCCGACCCCAACTGCTGTCTCCCAGGGCCATGTGCCATAACCTCCCTGCTTCCTGGAGCTGGGGGCTCTTCTGGAGAGCACCCCTCTGCCCTATGCTGGGGCTCACATGCATCAGACCACACGGAGCGATCTGGTCCAGGTGTGAACCTGGTGCACGGGGACCCGCTAGCTCACCTTTGTCCCCCTCCAGCTCCGAGTGTGGCTAAAAGGAGTTGTTCCAAGTGTTTGCTGACCCCAACAGCTCCTGCCAGTACAGGGCTGGCTGTTTTTGTGCAGGCTACTCCCAGGGACAATGTGGGCAGCCTGTAGACCCAAATCCCATGAGACGGGCCCTGCCCACTAGACACTGAAGCTGCAGAAACAGCAGCATTTTCTTCCAGATCTCACACTAAACCAGACCCCTTTGGAAGCAGGACCCTGCACAGACCAAACTAAATAAGCAAAGTGAGACAGGCAGGCCATGAGCTCTAAGACTCAGAGCAGAAGACACCGTGTAAACGCCTCACTTTCCTTCTGCCTCAAAGACCTGATTCTGAGTCCTGCCACGCTCCATAACTAGCTGCTGCTAATTCTTCTTCTTCTTTTTTTTTTTCTTAAAAGAAAAACTACTCTTCTCTTCAAGGCTGAAAAGGCTATGATATCACTTATCGCTTCTGCAGGAGATGTCAAACCCAGGCAACACTCTAGGAAATGACTTCTATGGGGGTGATCTTCAACTGCCCTGCGCAGATGAGATAGTCCAGTGCAAGCAATGAGGCTGACAGAGACCAGAGAGCTTCCTCAGTCTGGACGGGGGTAGCAAGCCCAGGGAGGGCATAGCAGGCTGGCCCTAAGCTCTAAGCATCACTTCCCCAGATCAGGGGCCCCGCAGCCTGCAGCCCCGTAGCCAAAGGCCTGCTGTTCACATGCGGTCTTCCTGCCCCCACATGTGGGTCCCCTGCACCCCTTCCTTGATTCACCAGAACGCCAGGGGAAGGGGAAGGCAAGCCAGTGCTTTTGGAGTAGCTGCCATATGTCAGACACCAGGCGTGGGGCTGTAACTAGATGAAAACACTGGGAGGAAGGTTTGTTCACCCCCCAAATACCTCTTGAGATTTGTACTCTTGATGGTATGTCCCAAGTCTGCTATTAAACACAACTGCAATATACTTTAAAAAGTGGACACGTCTTAGGCAGTGGAAATCAGAGCTGAAGCAACAGCTGGGTGTCTGGGGACTGTGTCTAGAAGAGTGTCACTGCGGCAGCTCCTGGGGCTGGTCAGAGAGGCAGAACCTCAGGCCCAGCCCAGACCCCCTGGTCCAGGCTCTGGAGGCAGGGCCAGGAGTCTGCTAGTGGTCTTATGCCTGCTGAGTCAGAGACGTGCCCTCCTCGGTCCATGAGTCAGCTGTGCCCCAGTCCCACCACTTCCCATGGGTAACACTGGAAGTGGGTAGTTCTCTGACCTAAACCCCAGTGTGTGCAGTACTGGGTGGGGCTAAGAATGGTCTCTGGAAGAGACGCTGGGAAGGGTAAGATACCTGAGCATACCCAGGCCAGAGCATGGAACTGATTAAGTGTGCAGTAACTATCGTCATCACGTCATTATTAGTCATCTCCAAGACAAGATGCTGAGCAGCTAGAGACGGTCTGCCCCTGCCTCTGGCAACAAGAAGCAGAGGTACCATGCCAGCAGAGTGGACCACAGTGGTGTGTGTGCCTGGCCTTCCCAAGGACACTGGCCTTCCCTGGGAGAAAGGGTACACATGGCTGGCCTGGTGGGGAAAGCTCTGCCAGCATAGCCATTATTGTAGCTGGCACACAAGGCCTAGGGCCTGGCAGGAGAGGCAGGGCGAGGGCACGGGGTGGCCACCCCACAGCAGCCCTCTCTACTCTCTGCTCCTGCTTTTGGCAGCTGGAAGGTCCTGCTCAGTCAGTCAGCAGTCAGCCACGTGAGAGGAGCCCTCCTCCAGACACGCCCAGTGTCCCACTGTGGGGCCTCCCCATCCTGCACCACTCCCTAGCTCCCACCTCTCCATCTCCCCTTCCTCACCCCTTCTTTCACTAATTCCACAAATACTTATGTGCGTCTAACAGGGCCAGCTGTGGTTAGAGGCACTAGGGAGACAATGGTGCCCAAAAGAGACAAAGTGCCTGCCCTCAAGGTGCTTGTCCTGGCAGGGGCAGGGAGGATGTCCAGGCTGTGACACAGTCCCCGGTGCTAGTGCTGACAGTGCTGTGGGGTAAGCCAGGTGCAGAGGGTGGTGGTTTCCAGGGGAGAGGGAGCATGTTTCACAGCAAAGGCCTTGGTGGGAGCCTATGTTTACATGGGAGGGGACCAAGCAGGGGGCAGTGCAGGTGCAGCCTGGACTGTGTGCCCTGGTGTCCTGCAGGAACCCCGGGAGCTCAGGGTGGCCTAAGGCAGCGAGAGGAAGGAGAGGAGGCAGTGAGGCTTGGTCAGGAGGCAGCACAGGACCTAACCCCTCACTGGGGAAAACGGGTTTGGCTCAGTGGGCTGGGCAGCCAGACGAGTCACACGGTCTCGTTTTTCAAGGACCCCCCACCCCCCTTGACCATCCAGTGAGAAGTGATTGCAGAAGCTGAGGGCAGAAATAAGAGGACTCATCAGGAGGCTCCTGAGGAAACTTCAAGGACTCAAAGCCGGTGGTGGCCACACCCTGAGGTGGAGCACACGGGGTCTCCTCAAAGAGGGCTCTGGTGTTTTGGTCTGAGCAAGTGGAGAATGGTTTGCTCTTTCCTGAGTTAGTTTCTTCCCAGACAGTAGCTCAGAACGCCTGGGCTCCCCCAGGTCCATGCCCACTCTCAACTCAGCTCAGGCAGCCTTTTGCAACCATCTCCCTGCTCTGCCCAGCATTAACCACCAGCCTTGCGTGGTGACAGGAGCCATCCCTGGTTTGTGGGATGCCTACCCAGGGGCACTCCAAAAGCATTCTTTCCAAATGCCTGGGTAACTCTGCCAGGGAAGAGTTACTAACCTAAACTTTTGGATGGGGGAGCAGAGGTTCCCAGCACAATGTAACCTGCCCCTTGTCATTCAACAAGTACACAGGAGAACTTGGATTCAACCCAAATGCATCTGACTCCGAAGCCCTTGCGACAGTCGCCCCAGATCAGTTCTTAAAATCACAGCACCTGGAACGTTTTGCTAGATTTTTTAGTTCTCGTGTCTGCTGTGAAAAGTGGGGCTGGGTACAGGCAGCTTACCCACCCCACAGGCCTAAGAACCGAGAGGGGTTAAGGACCCTTGAGAGGGCCCCTTTATACCTCTTGCTTCTCCATTTCCAGCTCAAATTCATTCATTTTTTGACAATCTACTAATCAACACAGATAATATGCAACTAAACAGATAAATATACAAGATAATTGTTATGGCTTGAATTGTCTCCTGCTCCCTGAAATCCTTATATTGAAGTCCCGAATGCTAGTAGCCTCAGAATAGGATGTCATTTGGAAATAATGAGTGCCTGCAGATGGAATTAACAAAGATGAGGCCACACTGGAGTGGGGTGGGCCCTAATGCAATGACTGGTGTTCTCCTCTAAGCAGAAAATTTGGTCCCAGTCATGCCTGGAGAGAATGGACATGTGGACAGAGGTCATGGGGACGCTTCCACACACCAAGGAACAGAGACTGTCAGCAGGTCACTGGAAGCTAGAGGACAGGCATGGGATAGTCTTCCACATGCCCCCCAGGACCCTAGTGACACCTAGACTTTGAATTTCTAGCCTCCAGAACTCTGAGACAATACATTTGTATTGTGTAAACCACCCAATCTGTGGTACTGTGTTAAAATTAAGATAGTAATTTAAAATAGTGACTCAGTGTGTCAAAAGAAAAACAAATCAGAGTGCTGAGGGCCGGGAGAGGGAACCACTTGAGGTGGAGCAGGCAGCGAGGGCCTCTCTGAAACCCTAGTGATGGGAAGGAATCTGCAACATGAGGGTCTCAGGGGAGATGATTCCAGGCAAAGAGAACAGCAGGCACCAAGGCCCTGCTGCAGGAGTGAGCTCACAGCAGGTCGATGCGGGAAAGCAGAGCCAGCAAGAGCCGGGGGAGAGGAGGGGCAGGAAGAAGGGGGCCAGAGAGGCGGCAGCACCAACTGACTGAAGCCTTTGTGCAGATCTGGAAGGGAGGGCAAGGACTGGGGGATGCCGTGGGAAAGCCTTAGTCCTGAAGGAGACGTGGTGGTAACACACGTGAGCACATGACACAGGTGGCCTAGGTCTGCAGCGCGCGAGGTGAGGTGCACTAGGACAAAGCTCCCTTCCGTGCGTGCTCTGTCCTTTCTGCCACTGAGACCTTCTGCACCTCCAGCACAGAGCACCCCGTGTGTCACCTCACAGATAGCAAGTCTCTTGCAAGTCCCTAAAGAACAAGTCTCGCCCTTGTGCACTGCTGATCAGGCTAAAAATGGTGCTACTTCTATGGAAACAGTGAGGTGGTTCCTCTCCTCCAAAAATTAAATACAAAATTAAATACAAAAATTAAATACAAAGAGGTATCCATGCACCACTTCCACAGCCGCACTGTTCACAACAGCCAAGGAGCGGAGGCAACACAGGTGCTGGTCAGTGAATGAACGGGTAAAAAGAAAGGGATCATATTATGCAGCCTTAAAAGGGAAGGAAGTTCTGACACGTGCCACGACGTGGGTGCACCTCGAGGACATTATGCTAAGTGACCATGCAAGTCACAAAAGACAAATATTACACGGCTACATTTACGTGAGGTGCTCAGGACAATCAGCCTCACACAGCTGCATTTACATGGGGTGCTCGGGACTGTCAGCTTCACAGAGACAAACAGCAGAGTGGGGGTGACGGGCTGGGGAGGGGAATGGGGAGTGGTCAACAGGTACAGACTTTCAGTTTTGCAAAACGAAAGGAGATCGTGAGATGTCTGCATAATAATGTGAACACGTGTAATGCCACTGAACATGTGAAATGGTCAAAATGATTAACTTTAAGTTGTATCTATTTTGCTACAATTAAAAATTAAAAAAAAAAATCTTTGGCGCCCATGTCATTTACTCATCACATCCCCAGTGGCACCTGTCTCTGTGTCCTCACAGAGACGGTGTCCCTGGTGTCTCAGCACTGATGGCCCAGTCAGTCTCCTTGTGCACCAAGATGACGAGCCAGCCAGATGATGTGGATGAACAGCCCAGGAATCTGCCCGACAACACTTCTCTAGTCTCTGTGCCTGGTGTTCCAGCCTTTGAGCCTTATTTAAAGCTTTGCTTCAACACCCATCCTTCTTTGGCTGGATGAGGACGCACAGCAGATTTCTATCAATAGTAGGAATCAATATCAATAAGGCTGCATCTTTTAAGGTGACCATCTTCCATGGAAGGAGTCTTCCACAGACTAGACACTACTGCTAAACTGCCTTCCTATTTGAAAGACATGGACTTGCCTGCTTTAACATCTTCCAGTCTAAGCCTGCACTCACAATTTTGCTGTGACCCAAATTGAGCTTTGGGTCCTCAACTGTCTGTGTGCCTCAGGGGACCCCGAATCACTTCTTAAGGAGAACAATGTCTCTGCCTATGGCATTCTCGTAGTAAGACTGCAAAGGAAGCAGGGTGGGCTTCCATTCAGGATGGCGTCCTTGGCAGGCTGAGCTCCCTAGGAAGGTAACAAGCACAAGCCAGCATGCTGTGCTGTGCACTGGACACACGAGCCTGTCCTTTACCTGTCATATGGAACAGGTGTATTCCAGGCACCTGGCTGGGAATAAAAAAGGCAAACTCACTATCACTTGCTATCTAATGAAAGCTTGGCTGAGAGAAACTAATTTGAGGAAATTATCTGGAATTGCCATCCTCCTGCTCAGATTAAACAAAGCCACCAGTGCTGCAGGCAGGGCCCATCCTGTTGGGTCCACTTCCCTCTGTGCAGTGGCTGGGCACACCAGCTTCCACTGCAGCGCCCTGTGAGAGTTGAACAGAGCCTCCTAGTGTGGTTATTCTCGGGGTGCGGCTGAGCGTGGCTGCTGACACCACTGTGGACGTGAGATGATGGAGGGAGACTTTGCTTCCGGGACTAAGAACCAGGAATACTCATGCACCTAAAGTACGGTTGATTTTTCTCTCTTAGACACTGAACCATATCATCGATAATTTTCTACTTTGCTTTTGTGCTAGAGAACTCAAAGCCAGATTGGGGCCTTTTTTTGGAATAGCTCTGTCCAATAGAACTTTTCTGCAATGATGGAAACTTTCTGTATCTATGCTGCCCAATGCGGTAGCCACCAGCCACAGGTGGCTACTGAGCATCTGACATGTGTTCAGTGCAACCGAGGAAATACATTATCAATTTAATTTTAATTAATTTAAATTTCAATGGCCACATGTGGCTAGGGCTACCATGGAACAGCACAGCTCTAGAAAATACATAGCAAATAACATAATTTGGGGATGTTACACTTGCTTTACCTTCTTTTCTATCAATATTAGCCGTCTACTTCAAATCCCTCATACCTAATTGTTTTTATTAACCTTATTGATTGGTATATATCTTTGTCATCTTAAATCTCTTTCTTTTTAAACATGAGATTTACTTATAAATACAAAAACAGGTAAGGTAGCTATGTTCCTAACTTTTTTACTAGCTACTTGTCCTCCCTCTCCCCTTTTACACAATACAGAGTCATTAACTGTTCATTTACGGGCAGGGAGGAAAGGCCTTTTCTTCTGTCTCTGTTCTGTGCCTTCATCCGCACGCTGCTTACACAAACGCTCAGTCTGTGAAAATGCACTGAGCTGTATACTTACGACATGCACTTTTCTGTACGTGTATAATTTGTAGTATTCTTCAATAAAAAATAAACAAAAACACATAAAGAGAACTACTATGTTCAAAATACGATGTCACTTTGGTTCTACGAGAAGTGCAAAGAGTCATGTTCAGTTCTTGACTCCAGGAGCTGTAGTTTAGTATCACAGAGCGACAGTGCAAATTTCCACAATGCGTTTTCCGGGGAGTGGGGGTGGGCACTTCCTGATGCTAGCCGCTCCTCACCCACCTCTCTGCCTTTCCTCCCCCATCAGGCAACGCCAAGAAGGAAAGAGAGATAAATTTCAGGAAGGGGACCGTTTTTCATCTATCCTATCAGACCTTGGTAAAAATATTTCCAAATTCTTATAAGGTGCTGAGTAGCTCCCCAAACATCTCAGCTTTTTTCCTCTAAAAGAATTAAAATGGGGGGGAAGGTGGTCCCTGAAATATGGAACATTAAGTTAATGGAGCAGGAAGAAGTAAAATGCAATCTATATTTTAAGGAAGCAAAATCTATATTTTAAAAAATAAATAAATCTATATTTATAAGGTAAAATCTATATTTTACCCAGCCAAGATTTTCTTCAATGTATAATTTCATTCAACTAAACAAAAATAAATTTATCTTAAAAGTTATGGTTGAATGTAGCAGCCTGTATAGCCTGTGGCTAGGAGGAGAGAGAGTTATAAGAAATACCCATATTGCTCAATAATGGAACACCTTGGTGGAAAGGGCATGGAGAGGGATTTAGCTTTCCTAACAAGCATGAGAGCTCCTGAGATGAGAGCAGTCGTGAATTGGCAGTCCCTACACCTGTGGTGCTGAGAGGCACGAGATCAGCCTTATATTAGGCTGGAGGAGCAGGCAGTCGGGAGCGTGCGCCTTCTATCACGGGCACACTTACTCTGACTGTCTCCTCTCCTGCCTGCAGAACACCATGCAGCGTCTCTCTGCTGAAGATTACCAAGCTCTGCTAAAGACTAAGATCTATCTTTCTAAGAAGACTGCTTTACTCTCTTTAAGACACACACGCTCTCTCTTTCCAGCTGAAGTAGACAGCCCTCAGGCACCTAAGAGACCTGAGCAAGGTAACTTAGCGGACCGTGTCTGGAACCTAGTTAAGGTGGGTCCGAGACCTGGCCAGTCCCAGGCCCTGACAAGTGGTGTCAGGAGTGCGATGTGACAGTTGAAAATGGCACTTTCGGAACATGTACTGCTAAAGAGAACATGTACATAAAGATGCACTCTCAGCTGTCCCTCTTCGCATGACCTATTTTAACTTTGCTAAAGACCAAAATAGAAAATTTTACATTGGAAAGTAAGGAGACATGGAGGAGTAGATGTGAAACTAGCATAGAAGGCTGCTCTCTGCAGTCACGTGGGGGAAGAGGGCCCTGTCCAAAGGGCCACTACCAAGAACTGTAAGGGGGTTATCTGTCATTTCCGCACTCCTCCACCTAATAATGTTTTAAACAAAGGCCTGCGTTCCTCAGCCCCATGATACAAACCTCCTTTCTACTCTCTCACACTCTGATGCTCCAACTTCAGAAGCCAGTACCTGCATAGATTTTACGATTTAAACGCTAGGATTTTCTTTGAAACACTCTTTCCCTGGTTCCTTTGAGCAGAGCTCGGGCCAAGCTTTCACACTGCGTTCTTGCACTTACATTACCAGAGGGATCCAGAGAGAAAAAGTACTCTAATTACTGCAAAAAGGAAGAAATCACTTCAGAAACAGTCACATTCGCTTTGGTCTTTTAGTATAAACAAAATGCTTTGCATTTCATTAACTTTTACTTGGTATAACTGTATTACATTTTGCATAAAGAATTGGCAATCTTCAAACAGAAGAAATTTCTCACTTTTCAGAAGGGATTATGGAGCAAATGCTAGCAGTTTACTGAATAATAAAGCAACGTTACTTAGTTTCTTATCTGCAGTGTTCAAAGGAAATGTGAACATTATCCAGCTCTTACAATGGTAAATGTCTCACGGTCGCCTTTCTGACTTGAACAGCACGGCCCGGTTATGGTCTGAACCAGCCATTGACATGTGCCAAATTCCCTTCCTGTTCCTATTGTGTGGAGTACAGTTCTGGTGTCTAATGACAAAACCAACTACCACTACAAAACTTTACCTGTGATTCAAGTAAACACACCAGTCCCTCTGAAGGCAGCGTCCCCCGATGTGCTGTCAACTTTCTCTTTTCAGGTAGCCGAATGTGAAAACTGGGACGCCAGAGGTGGAGGCTTTTCAGAAAAATAAAGCCGTATGTGCCTAGCATGGACTTACCTGTTATTTCACTAAACCTGGGGTCTGAGAAGCATTTCTCCGGTAGGACCTTCTGTCACCTAAATGCTAAATTTTGAATTCTAGATTGCAACTAATTATCTCTAAGGAGTTTGGGACAGCCAACAGGACAGGAGAAAGAAGGCTGTTACGGCAGCTGGGTGTTTACCACGGGAGGACCTGCACAGCCCACTAAGCCTGCCTCATATTCAGTCACCCTTCCAAGCTTAGAGGAATAAGATGCTCTCCAGGCATCACTGACTCCCCTGAAAGTGTTTAGGGGGACGTGGTTGTTCAAGTTATCACAGACTGTTAACCATCTACTGCCCAGCAGCAGGAAGGCAGGGAGATGAGACAGACACACGCCCTCCTGACTGTCCATCTACCTCACAATTTTCAGATGGACGGATTTTCCTGAAGTTCCTCAGTGGAAGTGAAGAAGGCATTGGTAAGACTCACTAAGAACGAGAACGAGCTCTCCAGGCTGTAAGCTCACGTGAACCCCCAGGCACCCTCTCAGCAGAGGGTCCTGGCAGAGCCGGGAGCATGTGGCCAAGGCAGATGGCCTGGAGGGCACAAGGCAAGAACCAGTGGGAAGGGCCGGCCCTGCCAGTCCAGTTTGGCTGCCCCGACCGCAGAGGTGGCCATCCGCATCTCCTCTCTGGCAGCCTTACCTGACTCGCCTCTCTGTCCCGCACACAGACGGGGAGACAGACAGACAGACAGACGGACACGCGGGCCAGTACCTGCAGAAGGACCTTGTTACCGTCGTGATCCTCCGTCTGCCAGCGCCCCTCACTGATGGGGCTGCAGGGGTGGGGCAGGAGGGGCACCAGCTCGCCGATGTCCTTCACGCGGAACTCCAGCACCGAGGAGTCGGCGGGGACCGGGCTCTGGCCGCAGGGCAGCCTCTTCAGGGAGAACTGGATGTCCAGGTCCAGGCCGGAGAAGACGGGGAAGATGCAGAAGTCGGCCTTGCGCTGGCTGGGGCGTCGCCGCAGCAGCAGCTGGTAGAAGCGCAGGCTGTCGGCGTAGCGGCCGTGGCTGCAGTACACGGTGAAGCGCACGATCTCGCGGCCGTAGTGCACCGGGCGCACGGCCCACAGCGGCGCCCCGGGCGCCAGCGCGAAGAAGTCCTGGCTGCCGGGCAGGTAGGGCAGCAGCCGGCCCTGCACGCGCTCGGTGTGGTGCAGGCGCCAGGGCGGCCGGCGCAGCGCGCGGTGCAGCCGCAGGATCTGCTCCTCGCCGCGCTCCTCCTGCAGGAACAGCACCACGGCTAGCGCCGGCTGCGCGCCTCCCCGGGCCGCCCTGTGCCGCCGCCGGCTCGCGCCCCGCTCCGACACGCGGAACAGCGGCAGCCCCGGGTGCACCCACGCCAGCACCTGGTCGATGGCCTCCTGCAGGGGCCGGGCCTCCCCGGGGTCCGCGATGATGTGCACGCTGACCAGGAACGGGTCCTGTGCCTCCTCCAGCGAGAGCTCACCTGCAAGCGCGGGAAAGAGAACCGCGGATGAGTAAGATGGGATGATTTCATCACGTCTGCTGAGGATGTGTCGGGAAGGGAAGCCGGATGCCAACTGAGCTCCAAATGCCAACTCCCATCATCTGTGAGCAGCGCTAGGAAAACCGTGGTGCTGCTGTTGGCCAGACTGAGTGGTACAGGAAACACCCTCTCTTTGTGTGTCAGACAGCAAAGTCAAGTCTCTGGTAATGGAAGGGAAGGCAGGGCCAGCAGAGAAGGACCTGGGGACCACAGGCAGGTCACCGGGCACTCCCTGACATGACTGCAGGACCCTTAGCCCACAAACCTTGCCCCTGCTTATGCCTCTGGTTTGTTGATTTTATCAGTTTGTTTTGTTCCTTGGTTTTGTAGACACTTAATGAGCTCCTTCCTACACGTCTGGTACTGAGCAAGGTGCAGTTCAGCCAATGTATGACTGAATGAGTCAACCACAAGGCTGTCTGAATTCCCATCCCTCTCTGTTAGATATCTCACTTCAAAATACCGTATATACTCGAGTATAAGCCGAGTTTTTCCGGCACAAAATTTGTGCCGAAAAACCCGAACTCGGCACAAATTTTGTGCTGAAAAAACTCAGCTTATACTTGAGTATATAGGTAGTTCAGTTTGTTAGCTTTCCTTTCATTCATGCATTCAGTCCCACATTTGCTCAACAATCAGTTTGTACCAGGCACTGGGAGCCAAGGAAGCTGGTCCCACCAAGTGTCATGGGAGTATATTTACATACTCAGCTCGACACCACTCCCTTAGAATTACACCATGCATGGCCTGCAAAACACAGGCAGCAGCCCTCATAAACTGCATCTGAGAACTTCATGATTTAGTTGGGAAGCACAGGCATAAAAATCAAAATTCAATCTGACAAATGCCTCTGAGGAGTACAACAGAATCTCAGGGCAGAGGTTAGATGCTGACACCCGGAAGTGTGGAGGGGGTTACTGCGATAAGAGGACAACTCTTTACAACAGCACAGAACTGCAAAACCAGGCACCTTTACAAGGGGGTAGTGAAGAATTCTAAAATACAGCAACAGATGCAGCCAGAAAAATTAAATGGGCAGGAGCAAGTTACATGGGGCTTAGTTCAATTCAGTGGCTGATAAGGGGGAAAGGAAAGCTGCGATGAAGGAACATCAGGATTAAGTCCAGGGAAGCCGACTATGGGCACAGGAAAAAGTTAAAAGACTAGTGATGAGCAGACAAGATGTATGGAGGGCTGGGCAGCGTAGGAGAGTGTACTGGTGGCTCTAGCTCTTTATCCTTCCCTACATCTTACTTTCTGCCCTGCGACTTTGCAGTTCTTCCCACTAAATGGGTAAAGTGCATTTCCTAACACCTTGATTTTGGATTAGACCACATGCCTGGCTTTGGCCAATAGAAAAGGCAGCTGTGACATGAGCCTTGGCTTCTGACATGTCCACAAGGAGAACATGCTCAGGCTGGTCCCCTGTTCCAAAGAAGTGGGAAAGAGATATATAGGCATGGACACCCTGGCTGAGCCCAGCCTGAACAGTCAGCACTGGAACACCCCAGGACACATGTGGAGGGAGAGAGACATGGGGCAGAGCAGCCCTGGCTGAGCCCAGCCTGAACAGTCAGCTCTGGAACACACCAGGGCCCATGGGGTGGGAGAGAGATGTGGGGCAGAGCAGCCCTGGCTGAGCCCAGCCTGATCAGTCAGCCCTGGAACACCCCAGGACACATGGGGAGGGAGAGAGACGTGGGGCAGAGCAGCCCTGGCTGAGCCCAGCCTAGATCAGTCAGCATTAACACCCCAGGACACATGGGGAGGGAGAGAGACATGGGGCAGAGCAACCCTGGCTGAGCCCAGCCTGATCAGTCAGCTCTGGAACACCCCAGGACACATGGGGAGGGAGAGAGATGTGGGGCAGAGCAGCCCTGGCTGAGCCCAGCCTGAACAGTCAGCATTAACACCCCAGGACACATGGGGAGGGAGAGAGACGTGGGACAGAGCAGCCATGGCTGAGCCCAGCCTGATCAGTCAGCATTAACACCCCAGGACACATGGGGTGGGAGAGAGACATGGAGAAGAGCAGCCCTGGCTGAGCCCAGCCTGAACAGTCAGCTCTAGAACACACCAGGGCACATGGGGAGGAAGAGAGACGTGGGGCAGAGCAGCCCTGGCTGAGCCCAACCTAGATCAGTCAGCCCTGGAACACCCCAGGACACATGGGGAGGGAGAGAGACATGGAGAAGAGCAGCCCTGGCTGAGCCCAGCCTGATCAGTCAGCATTAACACCCCAGGACACGTGGGGAGGGAGAGAGACGTGGGGCAGAGCTACCCTGGCTGAGCCCAGCCTAGATCAGTCAGCTCTGGAACACCCCAGGACACGTGGGGAGGGAGAGAGACATGGAGAAGAGCAGCCCTGGCTGAGCCCAGCCTGAACAGTCAGCTCTGGAACACCCCAGGACTCCTGATGAGAGCAGCCCACTGTGTGTGTCTCCACCTGCTGACCTAACACACACGGGAAATGGTACAGGGCTGCTGTTTTAAGCTACTGGATCCAGGTGGCTGTTACACAGTAGTACAGACATAGACAGTGCCAAACAGAAGGGACACGGGCTCTTGGCCTCTCTAGGAAGCACAGGTGACGCACCTGGTGGCTGGGGCACAAGACAATAGCCAAGGAGTGTCCCTGATGTTTCCAGCTGGACCAACTGGTCTGATGTGTTATTTAACCAAAACATACAGTGGAGGAAGAAAGGGAGGTCTGTAGGGAAAGATAGGGAGTTCCACTTGGGTTGAGATGCCCAAATGACTTCCGAGAGAGATGTCCTTTGGTAACTGGATCTCCGTACTGCTGAGGTGAAGGGCCGAATTTATAGATGGTGCAGTGACTTTCTGACCATATTCTTGCTTTTATGCAGTTATCTGATCAATGTATGTCCCCAAGTTGATCTGAATCATGAAAACGTGTCATAATGGCTTAGGAAATGGATGAAACTCCAGGATTACTCTGGCCCCTTTCTTTGCTCTGTCTACCTGACTTCCTGCCAATTTCTTTGACACCAACACCACAATCAGCAGAAATTCAGTTGAAGCAAACGTTGACGATGCAAACCACGGATATTTCTGCTGGTCAGTAACCTCAGTAAAGGTAGGAGAAGGTGCCACACTCACCGCAGTGGAGATTTCACTTATCCACAGTGCCCTGAACGCCCACCAGTAGAGACAGGTGACTTTGATAAATGTAACAAATGCTCAATACAAATGGGAAAGGATAACAAAGCTTTGGATGGTCTGGGGATAAAGATACTTACCTGAGAAAGTTACAGGCAATTTTTGGGAGGGAAAAGAAGGCACACAGAATACAAGGAGTGTTTGGGGAAAGAGGTTATCAGAGCAGTGGGCTCCTTTAAGATGCTGGTCCCCCACACAGGATGTGCACACAGCCAGGTACACAGTTGACCATGTGTCTTCTTGGCATTCTACCTGCACAAGCTTTTGAATACTCGCCAACAACCCTGGAAGGGGGTGCTGTAATTGTCCCCATTTTAGATAGCAGGAAATCATGGCACAGAGAGGGATTCAGCCTGCTGAGGACACACGGAGAACAAGCCCTGTTTCTAGCCTGTGAGGTCTGGGTCCCCATCTGCCGTCCTCCCCTCTGTGGCCGTGTACTTGCTGTGCTTCCCTGCACTGCCCTCTGTCTCACTCTGATGGGCTGCCTTCCCAGCGGTCCACCACCAGCTTTGCTCACTCACAGCTCTTTTCTCTGGTGCTGGTCTCTGAGGAAGAATGAGCCAGAAGCCTCCCTGCGGGCACAAGCACAGGCCTTTGCATCTCTGAACGAGGGCAGCTTGAACAGGCCAGCAGCACAGGGGTGCACTCATGAAAGAAAACAAGACAGTAACCCAAGAAAGCCCATGGCCAGGTGCAAGAGGCCTGGGTGTGAAGCAGCCCAGGGGCAGGTAGCTTCTAGTCTCCCCAGAAGAGCTGCCAGGGAGACTCAACCCTGTGCCACCTCTGTTAGTCACCCAGAGCGTTCTTTGAGAGCAGTCACCAAGCTGCACTTCATGGAGGCCTGCACGGTGGAGCAAATGTTTACAGGTCCACAGGAGGGCAAGGTGCCCAGCCAGGGAGCCTGGGGTGGTCTGAAGGCCAACCAGTAGCTCACAAGTGAGCAAAGACAATGCAGACCTGTCCCAGGGCTCCTCTGCACGGGTGACCCAGGGAGACGGAAGTGGCTGAATACCTAAACTGAGGAAGTAGCTGCCTCAGAAGAGTGAAAGAGAATGGACAATGGCGTCAGTACGTTTCAGCCACTGCTACACGTGCCCACTGCACATGAACCTACAACACCCAGGCTCAAAGGACTGCAGAACGTGGCTCCATGCTGCCGTCGGGTGCTAGGGCTACACACACTCCAGGGAAACTGGCCTGTGGAGCTGGACAGGAAACTAAATATTTAGGGGGAAGGAGTGAAGGAGTGAAAATGTGAATAATTAATTGTCAGGGAAAGCCTCTTCACCTGCCCGGTGGGGCCGAGACAGCCCAAATGTGGGGTGTGCTCTGCCTTTATCGTATCTATTACACTGCTTCTCAGAGAGCACCTGCTCAGTTAGGGAAAAACAGACCAAAGCAGAGTGGGGGGACCAGCTGCCCAAGGCCTGTGAGAGGGTGGACTGTTCACCCGGCATTAACAGGGCTTTCCAATTAGTCTGTGCTTCCCAGAAGCAAGAGGAAGATTCTTTCCTCTGGGATTATAAATGATTAGCTTTAAATTAAAAGAAAAACCTTGTTGAGGAAAGCAGCGCACAGTTCAGGTCTTCTGTGGAGCCTGGGTGTTTGTCACCTACCAGCCTGTTTGTCACTTTTATTTTTTGGCCAATATTTTACCTCTCCTATATATATATCCCCTTTTCGGCCCTCAAATGTAACAGAAAAAAATATTTATATAATGCCAACCACTCACTGTGTGCTTATTATTGTCCTAAAAGCTTTACATGTACCACCTCATTTAATATTTAAAACCACACCACGGCAGAGGTGTATTCTTCCCACTCAGTGGGGAAACGTGAGCTGACCTGCTCGAGGCCATCTGGCTGCAGAACGGCAGGGCGCCACACCAGCTGCTCCCTCACCTCCCATGTCCACCATGCTTCCAAGGATCCTGTTGGTTTCCCACGCCAAACCTCAGCCTGCTGGGCTGGGGCTCTGAAAACACGGCTTAGCTGCTTCAGCCATCTCAGGTGGGTGGTCCAGCTGCAAAGGCGCCCACTGCTTTGCCTGGGGGCAGCCAAGCTTAAAGGTTTGGAGGAGGGAGCAGGGAGCGAGGTCCTGCCTGCTGACAGGCTCAGGTGCTGAGCCTCCTGCCCAGCTACCTCAGGGCTGCTACACCAGGACCCTCCTCCACTCTCTGCTCTGGGGAGTCAGACTCCCTGCACTGTCTGTCTCCTGGTATCTGCTACCTGCAAGACTAGCCCTCCTCCAGAGCTGGCAAACTGGTGTGTCCCCAGAGCACCCACTCCCTGACGGTGACATGTCCCTCATTCCAAAGGGACTTTGTGGACAAATCTGAGGACATGACAAGACCAGACAACCCTTCTAGAATTTGGGGGCGACGATGATACCACTATCATTTTATCTCCAGTCCCTGACAATGTGTAATTGAAGTGTTTATAATTTACTTAACTAAGGGAGGTTTATTGATCACCTACCTTGTGCAGACACTATAGGATATGAGCAAACAAAAGAGTCTCAGCCTTCATTAAGCATATAATGCAGTGTGTGGGGGGATAGACAATAAAGACACATGTGTAAGATGAAGTCAGGGAGCTAAGTGCTGAAGACATTTCACTGAACAGAAACGTGTGCAATGCGGGCACAACGAGAGGTTTCCCAGGCAGCAGACATCACCACTGACGGTCAGCTGAACAAACTGCCAAGCACTGTGCCAGTGCCAAACCCACTGCCAACACCTCAGCGTCCCTCAGGCCCCCGGGGAGGCCACTGAGCCCTGGACAAGGGCACCTCCAGCAGTTGCAGGCTGCTTGGTTTAGGGAGCTGCCTGAAGCCTGGCTCGAGACCCTGTCACCTCATATTCATGAGGTGGTATAAATACCTTATTTGCATTTGTAAAGCCCCACTCTGTGGCAATGAACAGCTTGGGGGCTTGGATACCAGTCTGCCAACCAGACCCAGGTGACCCAGTGGCAGGTGAGACCGTGGGTCACACCACGACCAAGACACGTCCAGGGGCATAGGCTGACCAGGCTGACGGTGTTAAAAAAGATGGGGTCAGAAAGCAGGAGGGAAAAGGCTCCAGAGTGACAAGGAACACAGAACCCCAGAGAGGGCTACCCTCCCCCAGGGAGCTGCACGGCCTGCCAGGAATGCCAGAAATAAATGGGCTCAGGAAGGGGCCTCCAAATTCCTTCCCAGGAGGCTCTATTCATCTGGAACGTAATGAATAACCTGCCTTCCTCTCTTTTTTACCACAGTTTTTAAAAGTCAGTTCTTCAAAAATTTAAACGCATCAAAAATTGTAGGCACCCCCCTTACCCTGCCAATATTTAAGATAAAATCTTAGACTTTCTGAATTCTTAGTGATTTTTTAATTCTGACAAGGCCTTCAGTCAGCCTGCAACTTTGGGCTGTGAAAGGGGCAGGGCTGGTCCCAGTGCCAGACTCCAAATGAAGCTGTAGTTAGATGCAGGGCTCTGAGAGAGTCAGGACCTCAAAAGAAGAGAATAGAATACAATAAAATATTGGAGATGTGGAGAGGGCACAGGTTTTCCAGCAGGACTTGGAAACAATCAATATTCATCTTAGGAAACAGAAAAAATCTACCCAAACAGAACAAAGCCAAAAAAAAAAAAAAAAAAAAGACAAAAGAGAGAAAATTAGCCAAAACCTGTCCCAACTATATGAATGAAGAATTATTTTACAAAGGATTTAGCTGGCAGGACATTGGGAAGTCAGACGAACAGTGATCAGTGCTTAGAGTCTTTCTAAGAAAAGACACTGCATACATGTGTACAAAATATATCCAGAGCACTTGTAGAAAAATTGGTGAACAAATCTTGCATTTATTTTGTGACCAAACTAGCCATGTAGGAAATGAAGCCTGGGGACCCAGGGCTTTGGGCTAAAACTCAGTGAAATGTTCCAATGCTTTGCCAATTTGAATACAACACGGACATGTCTCTAGTCCTCGTTTCCAAGTCTCCTTAGAAAACATGCATCTTGGGGCCTCGTTGGAGAAGGAGGTCACTAGGCGTGACTAGGAAGTTAGGAGGGAGTAAGACTTCCACTCCAGCGCCTGGTTTCACAGATGGTGTTGGGCGACTTGCCCATGTCAGTGGTGAGTCTAGAAAGACAGCAAACACTGCCCGATTCCCAGTTCGGGGCTCTGACCTTCACACTTCAGCTGTGCCTGGTCCTTAAGGGTCTGCTCCCTAGAGAGGCCCCAAGGACTGCAAAGCAGGAGGAGACTTTACCTTCAGGGGCCTACAGCCTAACTGAGAAAGCATGACATTCCCACAGGACAGATGTAAGAAAAACACAAACAAGAGACGATACATTCTAAATGATGTCTAGGACAAAAAGCAGAGATAATGACCAAGTTTTCCTCTCCCTCCACCTTTTCGTGGCTTTGTAGGCTTCCACCTGCAGGGTCCAGGCTGCTTGCTTCACCAGGGAGGGTGGTGACAGATAAACCCAGTAATCAAATTTCTGAATTTTTTTTTAAATAATGATAGATAACATTTATTGAGCACTCAATGTTCTAAGTGCTTCCCTATATTATTTTTCATATAAAGGTGGGTACAGTTGTCATTCTGATTCTACAGATAAGTAAAGATATACAGGGCTGTTGAAGACATTCCTGAAAGTGAGTCGTCATCCCCACGTTCAGGGCTCCAGTAATGGTGCGATGATTGTGCATAACTAGATAATTTCAATCTGGCTAAAGGGTACATTTTAGGATGTACCTGGAGGATAAAGGGAACA
This sequence comes from Loris lydekkerianus, assembly GCA_963574355.1. Lineage (NCBI taxonomy): Eukaryota > Metazoa > Chordata > Mammalia > Primates > Lorisidae > Loris > Loris lydekkerianus. The sequence goes on along the minus strand of CAUYPK010013205.1, from coordinate 11,186 downwards.
TTCACAGGAGTGATACAGAAGGGATGAGTAGTTCTCCATACAGTTTCTTACTGTAGTAGTTGCTGGTTCATGGTGCCATGGACATTTGCAGTCTCTTCAATAGACTAAATTATTCTCTAAATGATGGGTCCAGATAAGCTCCTAAGATGTCAATTATATAATTTCCCCATACCATAAAGCCCTTAAATATTTTTTTAGGAAATACTTAAGGTATGTTATCACTATAAATCTTCAAAATTAGTTCACACATTTTAAGCCAAAGTTATGCTTTCAACATGAATAATTACATCCTGTAAGCATTCTGAGGACAGGCTCTATTTTTCTAGATTGTTGTTACAAACCTGAACTTCCTTTAGCAAATCTTTTATCCCTATCACAGTTTTAGGTTCCTCAAACATCAGATGTGATTCAACCAGACTGGTAAAGCCCAATAAAATCAGAATCTCTGGTGTGAGACCTGGGTGTTTTGTTTTGTTTTAAAGACAGTCTTACTCTGTCACCCTGGGTAGAGTGCCGTTGCATCACAGCTCACAGCAACCTCAAACTCCTGGGCTCAAGCAATTCTCCTGCCTCAGCCTCCCAAGTAGCCAGGGCTACAGGTGCCGACCACAACGCCCAGCCAGTCTTGTTCCTTTTCAGTAGAGATGGGGTCTTGCTCCTGCTCAGGCTGGTCCTGAAACCCCTAAAAATTTTTTTCAACCATAGCAGATGAAATAGTCTTGAAGGGCAGAACTCTCTATCATGGAAGCTGAGATTTTGGAGACAGAAAAAGCTTTCTGAGCTAAGAAAGGCTTAAAACCTAGAGCAGAGGGTTCACACCAGGAACCAGGGGACAGAAGGACACATGGTGCTGAAAAGGTGACTTTTCCAGCTCAGAAGTCTGCACTTCTGCAGAGAGGACGACGCCTGGAAGGAACACAAACCCAGTGTGCAAACTAGGTTTCTGAGAAAGGGTCATGGCTTGAACTTGCCCTGGGCTGGGCTCTGCATGGCTGGGGACCCCCAAATAGAGCAGGACTGTGCCTTTACTTGTGGGGTGCCAGGGAAATAGTGTGGCAGTTCAAACTTCTAGTGAAGTTTGGCTCACTTAATAAAGAAATACAACAATTCTACTTAACACCTGAGTTTGCAACTTAAATTTCATACTCATTATAATAAGAGGTTCTCATAGGAGTTCTGGGGGGGGGGGAGGGGGGAACAGACAGTGTTATAACCTGACTGGTGGGGGCCCTGGAGCGTGCCATCTCCCACAGAGGCCTCCAGCTTCTCAGGCTGGGTTGTCTGTGACCCCAAACATTTCAGCCTCACTACCTTCAAGCCTTAAACAAAGAAATATTCATTCTGGAACCATAGAGAAAGCCCAGTTCTCTAAGTGACAAGGAAGGACTTTTGACAACTATTCTTATTATAAAAAGGAAAATCAGCCTTCCAAGTACAGGGCTTCACTACTCTTTCAGATCAATGATGTTGGAAGAAAATAAAAGGGAGGGGGGTGAGTGCATGGAACATTCCTTCCCTCCATAATCAGAGAGCTGTGCAAAGTGTAAGTGTGATACATGTGGAGGAAGGAAAGAAGGTTTAGAACGAAGGAAGAAGTCCGATGAGTGCCTCTTGGCTGGCTTGGTCAACTCTGGGTTTTCTACCCTTTAAAGGGTGTGAGCTGGGTTTCTGCACCACATTCTCCAGCCACGTCCAATGCGCTATCCCATCAGAGACTAAAGGCAGGGATGGATGTCAAACACAGAGACTGTCCCCTGGGATGGGAAATGTGCTTTGCTGTGGCCACTACTGCTGCACTGAGGCTGGAGCAGGATTGTCCTCAATACCACACTTCCAGTGAAACAAATGGAAAAGACTTCAGCCTGCAGGCCTCCAAAACCTGGAAGTGTACACCCTACTCCACAGAGCAATTTTTCCTCACTGCTATTGTTTAAAATACCAACAGTACTATCTACGTACATATCTGTTTTTTCAGATCTTTTTTTGTACATGGAATTATAATTTTTATGAGACCACAGCAGTCTTGTCATGCCCATGGGACACGGAAATGGTACTTTTTGGAGAAAAACCTGGTAATAGCCATCAGAAATTTTAAAAATACAGACACTTTTTTAATACTTCCAGCAATTATGAATGTAGACATTTCCCCTGATAACGAAGAATATGCACAAATACTCAGATCAGAGATGTTCTCAGCGATTCTGCTTATCATAGAGAAAAAGCGAACACAGCCTACAGGGCGGGCAGCGGGGCGCTGGGAGCAAAGCGCAGGTCAGAGACAGGTGGGTGCTGTGCAGGTGTCTAAAAGATGTCCACAATGTAAATCAGTGAGAAAATTAGACTAGAAAACAATATATGAATACCATTTTTGGTATATATTCTATATATTTATAGAATGATATTCTCAGGAAAAAAAAAATCTATAAAGGCAGACACCATATTATGAATAGTTGTTTCTGGACGGCAGGATCCTGGGTTTTCTTCTTACTGTTAATCTGTATTTTCTGGTTTTTCTACATGGTTATGCATTATATAATATTATCCAAGTTATAAAAACTACTTTTAAATTGAGAAAGGCACCAGAGTGGCAGCTGCACGTTTTGCTCCCACCCTTGGGGGGGGGGTCCCGACGCCCCCGAAGCGCCAGCTCCGTTTCCCGGGGCGGGGGCGCAGTCTCGAGCCTCGGCCTCCATTTAGGAACCGACACCCCCATGCGGTTGAGGTCACACAAGTCAAACTCGTCGCTGAAACCAGAAGGGCTGTGCTGAGTCTTCTGGAAGCGGGTGTTGTGCAGAGAGGCACCAGAGGCGCTGTCTGCTGCGCTCGCGTCTTGATTTCCTGATGCGTCGTTCTCCTTATTTTTTTCTTATCAACAAACAGTAACACCGCCCAGCTTCTCAGGCTCTGAACCTCAGACCCCACCGGGTCCAACAACAGCTACCTGCGCTCCTGCCCCGGGGGCTTCCCAGCCAGGGCTGCACCTGCCCCCTCCACGGTCCTGCGCTTCACAGACGACCCCACACTGACACCGCCACCTCGTCCCCTGAAGGACCAGCCCAGGTTTTAAAATTGACCATTCTCAGCAGAGGAACACAATTCTCTTAAATCATCGGTAAAAAACTGTAAATACTTGGCAAGTGAAAATTGTTACCATCTAGTTATTACGCAGATCCTAGAGCCTCCAGAAGAGAAACATCAGAATGTGAAAGTAACGGATACGGATAAGCCACGCTCAGCGTCAGGGGTGACGTAAGAGCAAAGCCACGCTCAGCGTCAGCGGTGACGTAAGAGCAAGCCACGCTCAGCGTCAGGGAGGACGTAAGAGCAAAGCCATGCCTGGCGTCAGCAGTGACGTAAAAGCAAGCCACGCTTAGCGTCAGGGGTGACGTAAAGGCAAGCTTGCTCAATGTGGGGTGGACGCCTCAGCTCAGCGCCCTTCAAACTCTTAACACACAACACGCCTGACTCAGTTGTCCGGGCGGGCCCAGGATCCTGCGTTTCTCATGCGCTCCCTGCTGAGGCCAACACGGTGGTCCCCACACGGAGCTGCAAGTTTGCAGTTTGGGGACTAGACGAGTCGGGCAGGCTGAGCACACCTTCTCTGGGCAGTGGACAAAACCTGGAGTGAGTGGCCTGCCTCGAGCCACACCTGCCAGTAGTCTGGTTCTGAGGCTGCAGCTATGCCAGACGTCTCATATGTGCGATGGTAAAACAGACCTGAAATAATGACACTCCCAGGCCTGCGGACTTTTTATTACTGTCATCTACAAGCTACATGCTCAACCAGACTGGATGAGGAAATCAGCCTGATGTCCCCACGCCCAGCATCTCAGTGGTCTCTCCCTGGTCTGTGTAGCCACAATCACACACGGGAATGGAGCCCGTGACCACATGGCCACTCACGCAGAGCCTCACCCAGGACCACAGCCTGGTCCCAGCCGTGCAGCAGCTCACGCTGAATCCCCTTTGACACAGTTCTGCCCATGAACATGACTACTGTACCAGAACGTGGTCTTAGCTATAATAAAGATGGAAACAGCTCTTATCTAAGTTCTATTACTAGAAGATGCTTTCACCTTGCAGAGTAGTTCAAAACCCTATGATTTTCCTCCTCTTGGAAATAAGTAGACCATCTCCCCAGTGCTTTGATTTGTTCTATGTCAACTGCTGGGCTTATAATAGTACATCAAACATCATCATTAGTTTTACTAATAAGCTCTTTGGGAACAGAGGAAGTAGGAGATTAATGAACTGAGATATTCAAGTTCTACAAGGCACTATCTAAACGGCCACAATTCCGATTTAGAGAGGATCAGTGACTTTTCTTTTGCTGCTTTTATTGCAGGTGGGGATGTGAAGCTGAGGACAGAGTAGTCAGATTTTGAGTCATTTTGCCAACTCCATGTTAATTATAAAAGCAAGGTTAGTAGCTGAAATTCTTCTTCAAGAGGATGAATGACTAGATTTGAGTTTTGCCTAGATCTTATGGAATGAGACTCTGAAGGAGTATTTGTTTTGAGAAAAAATAAAGACACTAACTCTTACACATGGATCAAAGTTTACATTCCCTACTATTACCTCTTCCAAAATATGAATCTCCCTTACTTGGAAATGTGACAAAAACTAGCTCTAAAATGAGCAAACAGTGTCAATAAGTGTCATCTTCTCTAATGAAAGCATGAAGAAAATAATAATAGATACTTCATTATCCCAAGTCTGGATTTAGCTCTTGGAAACGGAGACATAGATCATGTATATTCAAGTATTCCCCACCAGTGATGAGTTCAACAGTACGCAGTATCTTTCCCATCTTATCACAAATGTAATTGCTTAATTAAATCACAAGGAGCTTATCTTTCCCTCCAAAATGCTGAAGGGCTGCACAAATGTGGTCAAAGCCACAATCAAAATCTATTATATATCAGTATCTTAAAATTGCAAGGAAATGTTGAAACTACTACTAAACTAAAGGGAAAAGGTAGCATTTATGTGGAAAGACATTTACGTGGCTGTGAGAAAGACAGCCTCAGGAAGGGAGGACACCCAGAAAGAGCAGAGAGAAAGAACTGAGAAGCCCTGGGTGCCTCTGGACCAGCTTTGGTGCCTTGCAATTAACAAAGATGCCTGGACTTTCCCACTTGAGGAACACCTATCACTTTTTCCCTTCGGAAACATGTGTATCCAGGGGCCCAGAGCTCCAGCAGTGCTGGTCAGGGCTGCCCTGAAGGGCCGTTCCCAGACATGGCGGCCCAGGAAAGGTCAGAGAGTGGACCCATCAAACACACAGCTGGTGGGAGGTCCGGCCAGCAGTGAGGATGGCAGCAGTGAACAGGGAGGCCAACGTTGACACTGGAAGGGCAGAGCGGGAAGTCAGGCAGAGAAGAGGGCAGGAATCTGAGTCCCAGCAGGCTGATGAACAAATTCAGTGACTTCTACCCACCCACAACATGTGCCTTTGCTGCACATCACCACAACACACTGTCTCTGGCCATTCTTCCCTAATTTCCACAGATGCAGAATTCCTCAGGGCACTGCCAAGTGACCAGGAGATGCCCACTGGATCACCTCACCAGACCCTTTATCATTTTTGGTTTGAAAAGTGCAAAGCAGCAAACTGCTACAAGCCATTCCCGCCACCACTGGCAGTTTCTGAGGTGCCAGATAAAGAATTAATGACTACACTGAGATTTGACTGGGAACAGTTTTAGGACCAAAATTAAGTGGGCAAATAGAGATGGTTTCTGTGGAAAAGCCTCAAAGAGAGAACTTGTAAATCTTTGACCACCTCCTATTGGCCATATTCTGGGACTAGATATCCTCAAGAAATGTTATGCTTTCCTAAAAACTTAATTATAAGCTCCTAGCATCTTCTAAGAGTAACTCTCCAAGTATAGTTATCATCTTTATTTGAATGTTAATATTCAATCACACAGGATGGGAATTTCAATAGCATTACATGGTACAGTTGGTTTATTCCCCTGACGCAATTATAGTTTTTCTCTTATTTATCAAACTTACCCCTTTTTATTTAAATCACAAAAGAATGCACATTGTACATAGTGGCTTGATGATCTTCTGACAAATTTTCTGGAAAAACGACTTGATTCTGAATGTATAAATTAAATCCGTCTTCCTCAGCAAGTATGATTTGCTGAGATCTCCCAAGGGCCAACAGAGTGTTTAGTGTTTCAGAAAACATAAAGAGAAAGCCTGCCTTCCTTGTCAATCTACAAAAGGCAAATGAACCAGTTGCCCAGGGAGAACATTCACCCAAACAAAACCAAGCCGTCCATTAAAGAAGCCGCTCAGCCACTCCCCCCACAACTGGGAAGTTATAGAGGATGTCAGTGAAAGTGTGATTCTGTGATCTGTGAGGTCCAGAAAAAAAGGGTGATGCCAGGACTCCAAACGCCTGCCCCTCCCCTAGACCTGTGCTATTCTTTGAGGGAAGGGGGACAAGGAGCTTCTGCTGCCTCTCACCACACTCTTTACTGCCTCCAACTCAAAGGTGGCTCAGTCCTTGGAGATGCTCAGACCGGCTCCAACCAGCCCTCCAGAGAGGATGCTCAGGCTCCCAGACTTTCATTCTGGGTCAAAGAGAGAGCAAAGAGAAACCGCTCCCTCTCTTTCTTCCATCCTTCCTCCTCCCCTCTATCTCTTTTTAGAGGAGTTTCTAAGACATTCACATATTAGCATCCTAGAGCTTCTCAAAGGGTCTGGAGAGGGTCCCCAGCCCAACCACCCCATTCTACAGAGGAGGAAACTGAGGCCCAGAGAGGTAAATGACTGGCCTGAGAGCAGGTGGCTGGGACACCTGATCACACCACACTTGCGCCTTTCCCTTCAGTGATGACCTTTTTCTCCTCTCGGGGCAGGCAGCATAAGGAAGGGATAAAACTCCTCTACAGAGTGACTGACGTTCTCTGGAGGGAGTTCCCATGACAATTCCTAGTAATGAAACCCAGCTGTGGTCAAACAGGAACCAAGGTGACAGGAATACCAGCTCCCCCCACGAGTGCCAGGTCTCACCACAAGTGCCAGCTCCCCCCCCCCGAGTGCCAGCTCCCCCCATGAATACCAGCTCTACCCATGAGTGCCAGCTCCCCCCATGAATGCCAGCTCCACCCATGAATGCCAGCTCCACCCATGAGTGCCAGCTCCCCCCAAAAATGCCAGCTCCACCCATAAGTGCCAGCTCCCTCCATGAATATCAGCTCTACCCATGAGTACCAGCTCCCCCCATGAGTGCCAGCTCCTCTCATGAGTACCAACTCCCCCCACAAGTGCCAGGTCTCCCAAGGAAGCATCTGTGTCCCCTCCTGTGTACTAATAAGCAGGGTGCAAGTGCATCGTGTAAACGTTGACTGAGAACCACCCATACACAGAGAACCCATTTTCTGATAGTGAATGCTCAGAGTGAACTCTCAAGTCCCAAAAGCGAATCAGGAATCACACAGAAATAAACCATTTAGTTCAGAAAAGCTGACAACAGCAGCAGAATGACAATGAGATACAGCAGGTCCTGGGAAAAGCAGGGACCCTGGGCCACACACCAGGTCGCTGTGACAGGACAGTGCCCCTGCAATTAGTTGTTCAGGATAAATAACAGACCTATTCCCCAGGCCAGTATCTTCCAATGTTTTTTCTATGCTTTCTTTGAGAATTTTTATCATTTCATGCCTTAAGTTTAAGTCCTTTATCCATCTTGAATCAATTTTTGTGAGTGGGGAAAGGTGTGGGTCCAGTTTCAGTCTTTTATATGTGGATATCCAGTTCTCCCGGCACCATTTATTAAATAGGGAGTCTTTCCCCCAGTGTCTGTTCTTGTTTGGTTTATCGAAGATTAGGTGGTTGTAAGTTGTTAGTTTCATTTCCTGGTTTTCTATTCGATTCCAAATGTCTATGTCTCTATTTTTGTGCCAGTACCACACTGTCTTGACCACTATGGCCTTGTAGTACAGTCTAAAATCTGGTATGGTGATGCTCCCAGCTTTATTTTTATTACTAAGAATTGCTTTAGCTTATATGTGTTTTTTTCTGGTTCCATACAAAATGCAGAATCCTTTTTTCCAAGTCTTGAAACTATGATGTTGATATTTTAATAGGAATGGCATTGAATAGGTAGATTGATTTAGGAAGTATAGACATTTTAACAATGTTGATTCTTCCCAGCCATGAGCATGGTATGTTCTTCCATTTGTTCTTCTGCTATTTCCTTTCTTAGGGTTTCATAATTTTCTTTGTAGAGGTCCTTCACCTCTTTTGTTAGGTATATTCCTAAGTATTTCCTTTTCTTAGAAACTATGGTGAAGGGAGTTGTGTCCTTAATTAGCTTCTCATCTTGACTATTATTGGTGTATACAAAGGCTACTGACTTGTGGACATTGATTTTATATCCTGAAACATTACTGTATTTTTTGATGACTTCCAGGAGTCTTGTGGTTAAGTCTTTCAGATTCTCTAAGATCATAGCAGTAAAGAGGGAGAGTTTGACCTCCTCTGCTCCCATGTGGATGCCCTTTATTTCCTTCTCTTGCCTGATTGTATTGGCTGGAACTTTCAGCACTGTGTTGAATAGTAAAGGTGACAGAGGACAACCTTGTCTGGTTCCAGTTGTAAGAGGAAAAAGCTTTCAGTTTTACTCCATTCAGTAAGATATTAGCTATGGGTTTGTCATAGATAGCTTCAATCAGTTTCAGAAATGTGCCAACTATGCCTATATTCTTCAGTGTTCTAATTAGAAAAGGATGCTGGATTTTATCAAATGCTTTTTCTGCATCTATTGAGAGGATCATACGGTCTTTGTTTTTGCACCATCAAACAGTGGATAACATTTATGGACTTGAGTATGTTAAACCAGCCTTGCATTCCTGGGATGAAACCTACTTGATCATGACATAGGACTTTTTTGATGATAAGCTGTAATCTATTGACTAGGATTTTGTTGAGAATTTTTGTATCTATATTCATTAGTGAAATTGGTCTGAAATTCTCCTTTTTAGTTGGGTCTTTTCCTGGTTTTGGTATCAAGGTGATGTTTGCTTTGTAGAACGTGTTAGAGAAGATTCCTTCCTCCTCAACTTTTTGGAATTATTTCTGCAGTATGGGAATAAGCTCTTCTTTGAAGATTTGATAGAATTCTGGTGTGAAGCCATCTGGACCGGGAATTTTGGGAGTGGGGGGAGCTATTTTATTGTTTCTTTGATCTCAGTGCTTGAAATTGGTCTGTTCAGGAGCTCTATTTTTTCCTGGCTAAGTCTAGGGAGAGGGTCCATTTCCAAATATTGATCCATTTCCTTCACATTGTCAAATTTCTGGGGATAGAGTTTCTGGTAATATTCAGAGATAATCTCTTGTATTTCTGTAGCATCAGTTGTTATTTCCCCTTTATCATTTCTGATTGAGGTTATAAGAGATTTTACTTTTTTATTTCTAGTTAGTCTGGCCAAAGGTTTATCATTTTTTTTTTATTTTTTCAAAAAACCAACTCCTTGTTTCATTAATTTTCTGAATGATTATTTTGTTTTCAATTTCATTGATCTCTGATTTGATTTTGGATATTTCTTTTCTTCTACTGGGTTTAGGATTAGATTGTGCCTCTTTTTCCAATTCCATAAGATGGCTTGTGAGTTTATTGATATGTTCTCTTTCTGTTTTTCAAATGTAGGCATCTAAAGCGATAAATTTTCCTCTCAGGAATGCTTTTGCAGTATCCCACAGGTTTTGGTAGCTTGTGTCTTTATTGTTGTTAAGCTCAAGGAAGTTAATGATTTCCTGTTTTATTTCTTCCTGCACCCAACTGTCATTCAACAGAAGGTTGTTTAATTTCCATGCCTTTGTGTGGGGTTGAACATTTTTGTTGGAGTTGTGTTCCACGTTTAGTGCCTTATGGTCTGAAAAGACGCAAGGCAAAATTTCAATTCTTTTGGTTCTAATGAGGTTTGTTTTGTGTACTAGGATATGATCAATTTCGGAGAATGTTCCATGGGTCAATGAGAAGAATGCATATTCTTTATCTTTAGGATGGAGTGTTCGATCTATGTCTATCAAGCACAGTTGTTCTAGAGTCTCATTTAAGTCTCTTATAGCTTTGTTTAATTTCTGTTTAGAGGATCTATCCAGTTCTTTGAGAGGAGTGTAAAAGTCCCCTGTTATTATAGTGTAATGGGATATCATATTGCTCAGACTGAGTAAGGTCTGTTTCAAGAATCTGGGAGCATTTAAAATGGGTGCATAAATATTTAGAATAAAAATGTCTTTTTCTTGTATTTTTCCCTTGACCAATACCAAGTGACCATCTTTGTCTTTTTTGACTTTATTTGCTTTAAATCCACATGTATTTGAAAATAAGATTGCAGCCCCTCTTTTCTTCTGAATTCCATTCCATTAAGATTTACTGAAATAATTGACAAGTGTGGTAACATTCTTTCTATTCATCTTATTTTGTAAAAATCCATTGCTTAGTTTTGTCTTTTGTATCATTGTAAAAGCTAGTTTCTGTCCTTTAATTTCTGGGTGCTTACTTTGCTGATGGTCCCATCACAAGGGACAACAACCAAAGCAAATAGACAATCTACCCAATAGGAAAGGATATTTGCATATTTTGAATCAGATAAAAGCTTAATAACCCTATTTAACAAATGGTGCTGGGTAAACTGGTTGGCAACCTGTAGAAGATTGAAACTAGACCCACACCTTTCACCATTAACTAAGATAGACTCTCACTGGATAAAAGATTTAAACCTAAGACATGAAATATTTTAAAATACTTGAAGAAAGTGCAGGGAAAACTCTTGAAGGAATCGGCCTGGGTGAATATTTTATGAGGAGGACTCCCCAGGCAACTGAAGCAGCATCAAAAATACACTACTGGGACCTGATCAAACTAAAAAGCTTCTGCACGGCCAAGAACATAGTAAGTAAAGCAAGCAGACAGCCCTCAGAATGGGAGATAATATTTTCAGGTTATACCTCTGATAAAGGTCTAATAAACAGAATCCACAGAGAACTCAAATTTATTACCAAGGAAAGAACATGTGACCCCATTTCAGGGTGGGCAAGGGACTTAAAGAGAAACTTCTCTAAAGAAGACAGGCGCAAAATCTACAAACACATGAAAAAAAGTTCATCATCCTTAATCATCAGAGAAATGCAAATCAAAACTACTTTGAGATATCACCTAACCC
>CAUYPK010013202.1:0-41228 GCA_963574355.1 Loris lydekkerianus | reverse complement strand
GGAGCACAGCATTCTTTTTGTCCCGGGTGATTCTTCTCTCTCCTTTGTCCTCCCCAGCACCACTCTTATAATGTGGCACAGCCAATCACAGCACAGCACACGTGCACAGGGCATGCACAATTCCTATACAAAGCAGTGGGGCATGCTAAGGCCACAAGCGCAGCATGCGGCCTCCGGGCCAATTAGGGTTACTTCCTTAAACTTGTTTATCATTAAAGCCGCAGGGGATGTACTTCCTCTCAGCGTGATGTTGTTACTCAGGGGCGTGCTGGGCCCGGGCACGGCCCCTGACAAGTCACTATTACTGTATCAGTGTTGGGGTACAGTTCATGTAATCCTCAGTGCCTGATGAAGGCTACACTAGCCAATATAGCTAGCAAGCCATTTGAGTAGAGGCAGCCCCTCTGCCTGGACATGGGAGAACTGGCAAATAATGTAGAAGCGGATGGGAATAATAATAATAGCAAACATTTGCTGAGTGGTCTCAGTGTACTAATTGCCTTATATATAACATCTTGGAGAAGGCCTAAAATACAACGATCCAAAAACCAAGGGCTGGTATATCAGTCTGTATCCACTTTCCCTCCTGTTACAACATAATTTTAAGCTAGACATTTGACATGCCAGAATAAAGATTACGTTTCCTGGCCTCCCTTTGGCCATAGAACATGGCTACGAGGTGCATGTACAAGTGTTATTTGGCATCTTTTAGAAGTTGTCCTGAAGAGAGAGGGCACGTATAATCTTTGTGCCTTGCTCCTTACTTTCATTTCATTTTGCTTCTTGGAATATATGTTTCCCTTTTAGACCATGAGGATTAGGCTCTGTGTGACTGAGCAACAAGACTGGAGGATGTCTGTGCCCTGGCACTGTGACATGCTGTCAGTACAGGATTACCTGCCTGGACTTCTGAAAGAGAAAGGAATAGACTTAAAAATTGTTTATACCACACCTATTATGAAATTTTCATAGATAAATCTAATTTTAACCCACTTCAGGAATAGGGGCCAATTCCATATCTGTGCTTAATACAGCCTTATTCTATTAATATTTGACATTTCATCAGTAGCAGCAGGTTCTATGTATGATTTTTACTTTTTACTTCTGACTTGCATCCTGCTCACTGCGTCCTATTCTTCCCCGCTCTTCACTCTCTATCCAAAGAATGAGAAAGACCATTTCCATTTTCTACTTATCCAACAACATCCAATAAATTTTCATCTTCTATTGCTTTTCTAGCTGTTTTGTTATATATTGAGATTACTGATGACAAGGACACCGTAAACTCATAGTGCGTTCTAATAGATGCTTTAGTAGAAGTGCATCTTTTGGCTTTCCAACATGTGCCCAGCAGAATAGCTCCTGCAAAGAAGGGTGGTGAGAAGAAGAGGGGCCATTCTGCCATCAATGAGGTGGTGGCTGAGAATATACCATCAACATTCACAAGTATATCTATGGAGTGGGCTTCAAGAAATGCACCCCTCAGGCACTCAAAGAGATCCGGAAATTTGCCATAAAGGAGATGGGGGCTCTAGATATGTGCATTGATACCAGGATCAATAAAGCTGTCTGGGCCAAAGGCATAAGGAATGCCCCATACCATATCCATGTGCACTTGTCCACAAAACATAATGAAGATGAAGGTTCACCAAGGAAGCTTTATACTTTGATTACCTGTGTACCTATTGCCACTTTCAAAAATCTATAGACAATGTGGATGAGAACTAACTGATGATTGCCAGATACATCAATAAAGTTATAAAACCACCATCAAAAAAAAAAAGAAGTATGTCATTTGGACAGTGTTATAACAGACAAAGCCGTGATTGACTCTGCCTGTTGCACTTTGGAAAGGGCATCGGGGGTTGGCTGAGGAGGTGTTATTAGAATGGAGTATTAAAGGTTGAGTATAAACAGGGGCAGAATATTTTGAGCAGCATTGCCTGTAGAAAGGAAGAACATAACAAAATCTGATGACATGTTTTTGAAAATGGAGAATTTTAGAATATGAAAGAGTGGAGAAAGATGACTCTATGTGTGTGACAGTTCCCTAAGGATTTTTTTGTTCTGCTGAGGTCCTTAGATTGCATCTTTGGGACACTGTAAGAGACTTTAGATATGGAATTCCATGACTACTTTTATACTCTAGAAATATTATAAAATAAGTAATGAGAGGGAGTAAAATAAGATGAGGGGAGACAATTAGGATAGTAGTGGAATGTTCTTTCAGTGAAATTTGGCTCATAGATGAGGAGATGGATTCCAAAATTTGGTGAGAGACTCAGTGATGATTATGGGGGTAGGGAAGGAGCAGTATAGAGATCTGGGAAAGGAGAACTTTTGGAATTTCACATATAGGTAATACAAATTAGGTACATGGAATTAGCATATAAGTAAAAGTTGAAGTCATGAGGTGTGCCAAATCCCTCAGAGAAAGTGTATAAAGTGACAGGATAAAAAGGTTGGGAGCTAGATCAGATCTCAGTAATGTATTTTTAATGTTGCTTAAATTACCCAGGGGATCCTCCTCATAAAGTATTCTCCCAGGCCAATTTCTTCAAATGTTTCCCCTGAACTCTCTCCAAGTATCTTTATAGTTTCATGTCTTAAGTTTAAATCTTTTATCCAGTGAGAGTCAACTTTTGTTAATGGTGAAAGGTATGGGTCTAGTTTCAGTCTTCTACAAGTTGCCAGTCAATTCACCCAGCACCACTTATTAAATAGGGAATCTTTCCCCCAATTTCTGTTTTTGATAGGCTTGTCAAAGATCAAATGATGATAAGTGTCTGGGTTCATCTCTTGATTCTTTATTCTGTTTCATACATCTACCTCTCTGTTTTTGTACCAGTACCATTCTGTTTTGATTACTGTAGATTTATAGTATAGTCTGAAGTCTAGTAGCATGATTCCTCCTGATCTCCTTTTATTTCTGAGTAAAGTCTTGGCTATTTGAGATTTTTTTGGATTTCTTATAAAACGAGTACTATTTTTTCCAGATAAAGTATGACAGTGGTGCTTTAATAGGGATTGCATTACATTTGCATATTGCTTTGGGTAGTATGGACATTTTAACAATGTTGATTCTTCCCAGCCATGAGCATGATATATCTTTCCATTTGTTAACATCTTTAGTCATTTCTTTTGTCAGAGTCTCATAGTTCTCTTTATAGAGATCTTTCACATCCTTTGTTAGGTAAATTCCAAAATATTTCATCTTCTTTGGCACTACTGTAAAAGCAATAGAGTCCTTGACTGTTTTTTCAGCTTGACTATTGTTGGTATATATAAAAGTTACTGATTTGTGAGTAATGATTTTGTATCTGTATCCTAAGATGCTGGTATATTCTTTGATCACTTCTAAGAGTTTTGTAGTTGAGTCCCTGGGGTTTTTGAGGTATAAAATCATATCGTCTGTGAAGAGTGAAAGTTTGATATCCTCTGACCTTATTTGGATACCTTGATTACCTTCTTTTGCCAGATTGTGATGGCTAAGACTTCCATTACAATGTTAAATAGCAGTGGAGACAATGAGTATCTTTGCCTTGATCCTGATCTGAGTGGAAAGGTTTTCAGTTTTACTCTATTCAATATGATATGGGCTGTGGCTTTGCTGTAGATGGCCCCTATCAGTTTAAGAAAAGTCCCTCCTATACCTATTTTCTTAAGTGTTCTGATCATGAAAGGATGCTGGATATTATCACAAGCTTTTTCTACATCAATTGAGAGAATCATATGGTCTTTGTTTTTCATTTTGTTTATGTGATGTATTATATTTATAAATTTATGTATGTTGAACCAATCTTGAGACCCTGGGATAAAACCAACTTGATCATGGTTTGTTTGTTTATTTGACGTGTTGCTGGATTCTATTTGCTAGGATCTTATTGAATATTTTTGTTAAAAAGCTTCTGCACAGCCAAGAACAGACAGCCCTCAGAATGGGAGAAGATATTTGCAGGTTATGTTTCTGACAAAGGTTTGATAACCAGAATCCACAGAGAACTCAAACTTATTAATAAGAAAAGGACAAGTGATCTTATTTCATTGTGGGCAAGAGATTTGAACAGAAGCTTCTCTGAAGAAGACAGGTGAATGGCCAGCAGACACATGAAAAAATGCTTATCACTTTTAATCATCAGAGAAATGCAAATTAAAACCACCTTGAGATTTAACTCCAGTAAGAGTAGCCCAATAACATAATCACAAAACTATAGATGTTGACATAAATGTGGAGAAAAGGGAACACTTCTGCACTGCTGGTGGGATTGGAAGCTTATATGTTCCTTTTAGAAAGAAGTTTAGAGAACACTCAGGGATCTAAAAGCAGACTTGCCATTTGATCCTGAAATTACTCTACTAGGTATATATCCAGAAGACCAAATATCACTTTACAACAAAGATATTTGCACCAGAATGTTTATTACAGCCCAATTCATAATTGCCAAGTCATGGAAGAAGCCCAAGTGCCCATTGACCCATGAATGGATTAATAAATTGTGGTATATGTATACCATAGAAGATTATGCAGCCTTAATAAAAGATGGAGACTTACCTCTTTTATGTTTACAGGGATGGAGCTGGAACATGTTCTTCTTAGTAAAGTAACTCAAGAATGGAAGAAAAAGTATCCAATGCACTCAGTACTATTATGAAACAAATATATAATCACTCACACTTTCATATGAAAGATAAAACACAAGTATAGCTCAGGATGAATGGGGGAAGAAGAGGAGGAAGAGGAGGATGTTGGACCAAGGGAGGGTAAGTGGTGGGACCCCACCTATGGTGCATAATGAAAAGGTACATGTCAAATCTATTAAGTGCAGAGTATGAATGTCTTAACACAATAATCAAGTAAGTGAGGTGAAGGCTATGTTAAGCAGTTTGATATAAGAATTCAAAATTGTATATAAAATCAGCACATTGTACCCCATAATGCATTAATGTATACAGTTATGATTTAATAATAATAAAAAAAAGATTGGGAGCAAAACTGTCAGGCATAAATAGGGCGGGGGGGAAGAGCTTACAAAGGAGTGTTGGGAATAGCAGAGGAAAGCCACAGAAAAGGAGATGGTGGGATGGGATGATAAAATGATTAGCGTTTTATGATTATTTGATTTTTTATTAAAGGTCTAAATCCTTTAATTTATTAGTGTGTTCTAATTCTATCTCAGAGCTGCTATTATTTCTTCTTTGTTTACTGGCTGCACTCTTTTTTTTTTCACTTTTTAAAATTAATATTAAATCATAGCTGTGTACATCAATGCGATCATGGGGCACCATGATTATTTGATTAAAGTCTGCTCTCTGTACCAGACCATAGGCTGGTTATTTTCACCATTTTATCATCAGCTTCTAACTGAAGTTCAGTATAGTTGCTTATTAAATATGTGTTGAATAAATATGTTTCCAATTTAAAGATTAATTTAAGCCTAGAAAAGGCAAAGAGTTAACAACCCAATGTTAAGAAACAAACAAACAAAAAAAGCCAAAGACTAAAGTGTTATATCTACATCTGACTTCAGGCTTATGGAGGAGTGGTTCAACTACATTTGAGGTTTCCGTTTAAAGCGAACACAGACTTTGTGCCATTATCAGAACACTTATAATTAATGCATTCTCAATTTGTCAAATTATGTGTCTAATTCTCTGTTCAAAAACTATGATCACCTTACCCACAGGGGCAGATTTCTGAAGGAAAAAGAATGTTTGGTTACTATAGTAAGGCAGAATACCTTGATGACAAGACTTTTAAGAAATATCATCTTTAGGCTTGGCGCCCATAGCACAGTGGTTATGGTACCAGCCACATACCCTGAGGGTGGCAGGTTCAAACCCGGCTCGGACCAGCTGAACAATAATGACAACTGCAACAAAAAAATAGCCAGGTATTGTGGCCGTCAACTGTAGTCCCAACTAGTTGTGAGGCTGAGTCAAGAGAATTGCTTAAGCCCAAGAGTTGGAGGTTGCTGTGAGTGACTCCATAGCACTCTAATGAGGGTGACATAGTGAGACCATGTCTCAAAAATAAATAAATAAATAAATAAATAAATTAATTAATTAATTAATAAATAAATGAATGAATAAATAAAAAAGAAAAGAAAAGAGAAGAAAAGAAATATCATGTTTAATCTGCAAAATTCAGTTAAGGTAACAGAAAACAGTAAATGTAAAAAAATCAAACAAACTAACAAAACTAAAATATTATATCTGGATGAAGTATTACAAACAGATTTATGCCCTGGAGTCTAGAACTATAGTTCCATGAAAACATCAGTGCCGAGAAGAACAGAAAGAGAACTCAGTGAAGGAAATGCTAATAAGGGCTCATGTAGAGATATCATAGAAACCAAAACAACAAATTGAAACTATAAACATCAGATAAACTGTTACTGAAATTCTTGTTAGAAAACTCATTGTAAACCAAAATATAAAACAATAGTTGAGCATTTTTAGGGTTATAAAGGCTTAAAAATTAAATTGCTAGGCATGGAATGTAGGCTATGCATATTTTCACTTAGTTTTTAATTTTTCCTACATAGGTGGTCCTCAGATCCAGAGGGTTTTCGAATAAACAAAGCAATGCACTGTTGTTAAAGTTAGAAGAGGTGTTTATTTTCATGCAGTTTTATTTTATTTCTTATGTGCTGAAGCACACAAGACAAACAAATATGATCAGTTTGACCTTTTATAGTTAGGTTCATAAAAGTAATGAAATTTCCTAGTAAAATCTTTATAGGAAATGTTATGTTTACCACACATATTAATATTTAGCATGAATAGGTATCGCTCTTCAGGCTTGCCCAATTATTGATGCTGGGCTGTTTTGTTCTCATGTTTACTACCCCTCTGGGTATTAGAGGCCCCATCTGCCAATTCATGAGGCCTATGAATAACACTTCAGATCAAGTTTATGTGATGGTTAATTTTACATGTTAACTTGATGGGTCAGAGAGTTGGTAAACATTATTTTGGGTCTATCTATGAGGGTGGTTCAGCTGAGATTAACATTTAGATTAGTAGATTTAGTGAAGGAAGCAGCCTTCCCTAATGCAGATAACTCTTACAAATCTGTTGAGAGTCTGAATAAACAAAAAGGCTGGATAAGGGAGAATTTTCTGTTTCTCCCTGACTGTCTTTGAACTGAGACATCAGTTATCTCTTCATTTTGGACTTGAACTTAGACTAGAAGTTACACAATTAGCTCTCCTGATTCTCAGGGCTTAGACTTGCCCCGGAACTTATGTCATCTGCTCTACTGAGTCTCCAGGTTATTGACTACAGATCTTGAAATTTGTCAGCCTCCATAAACATCTAAGCCAATTTCTTTTAATTAATCTCTATCGTTTGTATCCTGTTAGTTCTTTTTCTCTGGGAAACCCAGACTAAAACAGATTTTGGTGTTGAGAAGTGAGGTGCTGCCATAATAAAGACCAGAACCTGTCCAAGTGGCTTTGGAATATGGTGATGGGTAGAGGCTGGGAGAGTTTTGAGGTACATGTTAGACATACATTATTAAAGGCAATTCTGATAGAATCTCAGATAGAAGTGAGGAACAGATTATTTGAGACAGAGGGAGAGGCAATACTTGTCATAAAGTGGAAAAGAAAGGGGCTGAACCATGTTCCAGTATTTTGCAGAAGGTGAAACTTGTGAGTGATGAAATCAGATATTTAGCCGAGGACATTTCTCAGGAAAGTGCTGAAGTCTCCTTCTGAAGGCTTCTAGTAAAATGCAAAAGGGGAAAGATGAATTGATAAGGAGTTGCTAAGTAAAAAGGAATCTGAACTTGAAAATGCGGAAAATCCTCAGTTTATTGCATAACGTTACAAAAATAAGAAAGCTTGTTCTGAAGAGAATAGTAAGTATGTGGCTGACTAACCATTTGATAAAGAGATTATGGATGGGACTCATGGACTTAATCAGCCATTTCAGCAGAAACCAGGAATGGAGGTGGGGTGACGCCAACAAGAACAGTTTGAACTAAAGGGGACAGAAAAAGTGAGGTAAAATGAAGGCAGGCTATGGGACTCCTTGTATTTGACAGAACCAGACAATTGAGCTATTTGGTTTCAAACACACGTATTCTATGAGAACAAGGAATCGAGCCATAAAGTGATTAACAGATCACCTTTTGACTGATCTGCCAGATGCCTTTGGGGCCAGAACATCTTGCAGAGGTGCAGAGGCAGAATCTCTGACCCCAGTGGGTCTGGAAGGAAGGCAGAAAACTGATCCAAACAGAACTATTCTCAGACCTTAGGATCTATTGGAATTTGGTAGGTTTAAGACTTGTTTGCCACCCATCACTCTTTCCTTCTTTTCTATTCTTCCTTCTGGAATTAGAATATCTATTGTATGCCTGCCCCACCATATATTTTGGAAGCATATAACACGTCTGATTTCATGGGTTTACAGTTGGACAGAAATTTTGCCTCAAATCTTATCTATGTTGTGGATGGACCTGTGGGCACTTAAGGGAAGAGTCATATCTTGATGTGCTTGCATTGCTAGAAATAATGGTTTTATAAGCTTAAAACCAATTTTCAATTGTTTATTATAAGTAGGTTAGGAATTGAATGAAGAACATGGTTACAGATAATGGGCAAAAGGGAAGAGAGGTAAGAGAGAAGTGATCAGAGGAAAGCAGGTATACATTCAGACAGCAGAAGCAACACCAGGAATCTCCCTTCTGTTGCAAAATGCGACAGCCTGAGGCCTGATATTTTCAAACAGAGAAAGTGTATTGCCGGAGTTTCCCCCATTCCCCAGTGCAACTCGGCTCAGAGTTCAGGTCACTGAGTACTGAGAGACAAGGCTCGCTGCCCTCTCAGGGAGACTGTCTGCATTTGGAGAGATAGGAAAATAGCTAGGGGGATGTTGAAGTGGCTAGAGACATGGTAGGGCCTTAAACCTTGTTAAGAGAGGAAAAGTCTCTCAGGAAGACAAAGAGGAAAATATTTCCTTTCTCTGTCATCTTGGTATTGGCAGCAATGCCAGCTTGGCTGCCCACAAGTCTTCCCAGGGGCTTGATCACCACTCCTGAGATTCATGTACATGGTCTGATTGGGGTCTGCTTTGACCTTCTGCTCCTGGACTATGTTCCCTGTCCCATGCTCTGTAAGATCATAAATAACTTAGATAATAAGAGTAAGAAGTAAATCGATCTAATTAAGGTAGTTAATAAAATAAATAGTTTGGTTAGAAAATGCCAGCCCAGCAAGAACCACGATGTAAGGGGTTAACCTTTCCCATTAGATTGATGATTAAACAGCGATGTGTGTAATAAACATAGAGCTAGCCAAGAGCTAGGGGCTTTTTGCTTGTCCTTACGTTTGGAGGTGAAAAGCCACTGGGACAGCTTTCTAAAATCTTCTTCTTGTGTCTTCAAATCTTCATTCTTCCCTCATCCTTTCATCTCTGCCAGTCACTGGGAAAGAACTCATGGTGTAGTTTGGGTCTGCAACACCATATCTTATTTACATTATACTTAGCTGAGAATTTTAAATTTTAGATTTTAGATTTGATGCTGGAATGAGTTAAGATTTTTAGAGCTATTGAGATGTAGTGAATGTCTTTTGCATGCAAGAAGAACATGACTTTTGGTGGGCCAGGACAGAATGTTGAAGACTGAACTGTGTTCTCCCTAAATGTATACATTGAAGCCCTAACCCCTTAGCCTAAAATGTGATGGCATTTAGCCCTAACCCCTTAGCCTAAATGAGATGGGACCTTTGGGAGGTCATGAGGGTGAGGCCTTCATGATGGGATTAGGGCTCTTATAAGAGACAACTGAAATGTGTAAAGGAAGGAGCCCAGAGACCAGGTGGCAGTGGAGAAGTTTAGGCCAGATTTATTAAAAAGGGAGGGTAACCCATTTGAGCAGTGCAAAGATGGCATTAGATGATAGAGATTCTGTCTTCATGGGGCTGTGGAGGGTGGGCACATTCCATAGCTTGTTTGGAGAGTTAAGAGTCTTTTGGTGTGAACTTCTCAGGGAGTGAGACTAGCTAGACCCTGTGTGTCTTTGTCTTTGGAAGAATGAAGGAGAAGAGGAAGAGGAACAGATTTGTGTGTGGCTGCATTAGCCCCCTAAGAACAACAGAGAGCTTGCCCTCTCTCTCTACCATGGGAGGGTATAATGAGAAGTCTGTAAGCCAGAAACTGATCACCAGGTGCCTTAATCTTGGGCTTCCCAAATTCTGTAACTGTGAGAAATAAATTCCTTTTGTTTAAGCTTCCCTGTCTATGGTATTCTGTATTTTCAGAACAGGGAGATATAGTCCCAAATCTTAGGCAATTAGCAGGAGTTTAAGCTAGAACTTCCATCTTTGGATGGAAGCCCCACTCCACCATCATCTTGCTCTGTCCTAATGATGTTGTCTCTTCATGTTGACTTGTCTTCACAGGCCACTAAAGGGTATTGACAATCTTCTTATGATTGTACAATATTTCTCCACATCCATCCATCCTCTCCACCTGCCCTGCTCATCTTCCACTCCCTGAGGTGCTGTAAGGACGTGTCCCATCAGTTGCTCTTTTCCAATGTTCTCTGCCCTCCTCCCTAGCTCAGATAAACCTGTATTCTGATTTTGTGTGTATGCACTTAGTCTGTTTCTTCACTATTCTTTGCTATGTTCAACTATAAACTCTGTGCCCTGTTTCCTTCAGGTCTCCCTTCTTCATCGACTCCTTCTTGCTCTTTTCATTCATACTCTAAAAATCCTACTTCTGTTGGTGACTTTTGACAATTTTGACACATTGGTGGAAAAATCTTACACAAGGAAATGAGAAAAAACAAACACAGAAATTATTATTTAGGTTTTGCGCTCATAGCACAGTGGTTATGGTGCCAACCACATGCACTGATGGTGGTGGGTTCGAACCCAGCTCAGGCCAACTAAACAAGTGCAACAAAAAAACTAGCTGGGCGTTGTGGCAGGATCCTATAGTCCCAGCTAGTTGGGAGGCTGAGGCAAGAGAATCGTTTAAGCCCAAGAGTTTGAGATTGCTGTGAGCTGTGATGCTACAGCACTCTACTGAGGGTGACATAGTGGGACTCTGTCTCAAAAAAAAAAAAAAAGATTAATATTTCAAGATACTTCCCTGCAAAGCAAAGGGCAATATTGACATTTCATATATAAACAAGACTTGCTCAAACAGATTTTAGAGTCTGCATATAAGATGAACATGAAGAGTGAGCAGTGTGTATAGTATCTCTCTCCTCATAAATATTGTCATAATCTACACGTATCTATATCTATCCGCCAAAAGGCTCAGTCACTCTTTTCACACTTTTAAACTCTTGAAATGGAAATCTTGTTTAATTTCTGTTTTTAAGTCAGATTGTAAAAGTTATAATTGCTGGCCGGCTGTGGACAAGTTACCTTGGATTGGGTTCTTGATAGAGTTTAATTAAGTTGTGAAGTGACACAGTATAAAAGGTGGCAACTTCAGTGGGAGCTGTGAATCTGGCAATAACCAACATCTCTGATGCAACATTTCTCATACTAATCCAAGTTGTTTTATTCTGATTATTCACAGACTGATCTGTGACCTTGTATCTCCCTGTGATTAAGGCCATAGTCTATTAATTGAGCTCTTTGTTTTTGGTCTTGGTCTGTTTCATACATCTAGAACATTGCCATGAGATTTTTATCTTGCTCAACTCTATTTTTCTCTTGTATTTTCCAGTCTAAACATTTCCTTAGAGATATTTATATGCTGTCATGTATTATAATGCTTTCAGAAGGAGATATATTAATAATATGTAGTATTTTTCAAACTTATTTAAAGGATCTGTTTTTTCATAGATCACTAAGTATTACAGAGTATATTTTGGCAAAACCTTGTCCAACAGAATAAAATAAAAATGTATTACCTGGTATATGTGTATTTTGGTCTTTTATAATCGATATTCTTAAAACCATATCCTTTATCTGAACTTTTTCTTTAGCTATATAGAATTTTCTACTCAAACTCTTTGAAAAACTTGAAGTAGAGGAAATACTTCCAAACTCATGCTATAAGGCCAGCATTATCTTAACACCCAAACAAGACAAAGACATAACAAAACAGCAATAAAATAAAACCATAGGCAAATATCTCTGATGAACATAGATGTAAAAATTTTCAAGAAACTGAATTAAACAACATGTTAAAAAGATCATTTATTCATCATGAGCAAATGGAGTTCATCCCAGGGATTCAAGGATGTACATACAGAGATAAGTGCATGTGCTGCACATTTATGGAAGCAAGAACAAAAACCACATGATCATTCCAATAGATCCTGAAAAATAATTCAATACAATTTAACATTACTTAATGATGAAAACTCTCAAAAAACTCAGTACAGAAAGAACCTGCCTCAAAAACAATGAAGACCATATACAACACACCCACAGCTAGCATTATAAGGAAAGGGAAAAGGACAGCCTTTCCTCTAAGATCTAGAACAAAACAAGGATGCTCACTTCCATCGCTTTTATTCAGCTCAGTACTGGAAGTCCTAGGCAGAGTGATTTTACAAGAAAAAAAAAAAAAATAAAGAACACCCAAATTGGAAAAGAAGAAGTTAAATTGTCTTGCGAATGCCAGGATCTTATATTCAGGAAAACGTAGTTTCCAAGTAAAAAAGCTGCTAGAATTGATAAATGAATTCAGTACAATTGCAGGATGGGAAAATCAACACACACCACCAACACAGGAATGGATTAACAAGTTGTGGTATATGTATACCATGAAATACTATCCATCCATTAAAGGAAGGAGACTTTACATCTTTTGTATTAACCCAGATTGAGTTAATATAAAAGAAAACATTCTTTTCAGTAAAGTATCACAAGAATGGAGAAGCAAGAATCTAATGTACTCAATTCTAATGTGAAGCCAGTAGAAGATCTAATACATACCGTCATAAAAGAAAAATTCAAATAAAGTCAATGTCAGGGGGAGGGGAATAAGGGAGTGGAGAGGTGGAGGAGGGAAGTAGGTAGGGGGTTTCTGTGTATGGCACACCTCTTTGGGGTGGGACACAATTATAAGAGGGTCTTGACCTAACAAATGCAATCAGTGTAATCTAATTCTTTGTACCTTCTATGAATCCCAAACAATAAAAAATAGAAAAAGAAATGAAGTTAATAAAAAGTAACCATTAAAAAGGAAAATCAACACAAAAATTAGTAGCATTTTTATATGCCAATAGCAAATTACCTGAAAAAGAAATTAAGAAAGCAATCCAACTTATAATAGCTGCCAAATAAAATAAAATAAAATAAAATACCTGGGGATATTCTTAGCCAAAGAAGTATAATATCTACAATAAAAAATATTAAAAACTATTAAAAAAAATTTAAGAGGACATCAAAAATAGAAAGATATCCCATGTTCATGGGTTAGAAGAATTACTATCACTAAAATATTCATAATATCCAAAATGATCTTCACATTATTTATAAAATTATCAATGGCATTGTTCATAGAAATAAAAAATTTTAAAATTCATAAGGAACCACAAAAGATCTGAAATAGCCAAAATAATCCTAAGCAAAAAGAAGTTGGGAGCATGATGTTACCTGACTTCAAAATTAATAAAAACAATGGAGCAGAGTAAAGAACTCAGAAACAAAATCCACACAATTACAGCCAACTCTTTTTTTTTTTTTTTTTTTTTTTTTTGCCAAAGTTCCAAGAACATATATTGGGAAAGGGATAACCTCCTGAATAAATGGTACTGGAAAAATTGGGCATCCAAATGCAGAAGAATGAAAGTAGGTCCCTATCACTCACTGTCCATAAAATCCACTCAAAGTGGACTTAAATCTTAGCCTTAAAACTATGAAACTACTATCAGAAAGTATTGGGAAAGTGCTTCAGGACTGGTATGACCACAGATTTCTTGGGTAAGATCTCAAAAGCACAGACAACCAAAACAAAAATTGTTAAGTGAAATTACATCAAGCTTAAGCACTTTGGCAAACAATCATCAATGTGAAGGAGACAATCTAGAGAACAGGAAAAAATATTTGCAAGCTATCTATCCCACAAAGGATTAATAACCAGAATATCCAAAATTTCAAACAACTTAGTAGTAAAATATCAAACACTTCAATTAAAAAATTAGGTAAGTTGTGTGCAGTGAGATGCACATGGAATCCCAGCTAGTTGGGAGGATGAAGCAGAAGGATTGCTTGAGCTCAGGAATTTCAGACTGTAATGTGCTATGATCATGCCTATAAATAGCTGCTGCACTTCAGCCTGGGCAAAATAGTGAGGTCACATCTCTAAAGAAATATGCAAAAGATCTGAATGGACATTTTCAAAAGACATACAAATAGCCAACATGTATGTGGAAAAATGTTCAACCTCACTAATCATCAGGGAAATGCAAGCCAAAACCACAATGAGCTGTTATCTCACCCTAATTAGAATGGCTATTGTCAAAAAAGAAATGTTGGTGAGGATGAAGACAGCAAGGAATACTAATATACTGTTGGAAGGAATGAAGAGTTGTATATCCATTATGGAAAAGAGTATGGTGGATTCTCAAAAAACTAAACATCAAACTACCCTATAGTCTAGCAATTCCACTGCTGGGCATATACTCAAAAGAATGGAAATCAGTATATTGAAGAGATATGTGCATCCCCAGGCTTTTTGCAGCACTGTTCACAGGAGCTAAGATCTGAAATTAGTGTAAGTGTCCATCAGTGCATGAATGGATAAAGAGAATGTGGTATGTGTACACAATAGAATACTATTCAGCCATAATAAGAATGAAATCCTGTCATTTGCAGCAACATGGGTGGAACCGAAGGTCATTATGTTAAGTAAAATGCCAGGCACAGAAAGACAAAAGCCACATATTCTCACTCATGTGGGAGCTAAAGAGTGGATCCCATGGAGGGAGAGAATGATGAAGGAAGGGGTTGGATAATGGGTACCAACATACATTTAGATAGAAGATCTGCATTAAAATGTTGGATAGCAGAGTGGGGTGACTATAGTTAACAATATTTCAAAATAGCTAGAAGAGAAGATTTGAACTGTTTCCAACATAAGAAATGATAAATGTTGGAGGTGACATCTTACTTACCCAGATTTGATAATTACACATTGGATGCCTTTTGAAATATCACACATACCCCACAAATATGTACTAACTACTAATACCTATAAAACTGTCATTTCATTTTTGAGACAGAGTCTCTACTCTGGGTAGAGTGCTGTGGTGTTGTTAATCACAACAACCTCAAACTCTTGGGCTCAAGTGATCCTCTTGCCTCAGCCTCTTGAGTAGCTGGGGCTATATATAGGAGGCTGCCACAATGCCCAGCTATTTTTTTTTTTTTTTTTTTTTAAGTAGAGATGAGGTCTCACTCTTACTCACGCTGGTCTTGAACTCCTGAGCTCAGGCCATCCACCTGCCTCAGCCTCCCAGAGTGCTGAGATTACAGGCCTGAATCACTGTGCCCAGCCCAATAAAAACCTTTAAAAACTATCCTTATTTTTAATTATTATGGACACACAATAATTGTATATATTTATAGGTGTGTATTAATCAAATCAGAGTAATTGGAGTATCCATTATCTCAGGCATTTATCATTTCTTTGTCCTGGGAACCCTCCAATTCTACTCTTTTAGTTACTTTGAAGTACACCCTACCTTATTGTTATTATAGTCACTTTATTGTGCTATCGAACCTGTTCATTCTATGGAACACATTTTTTTAAGCCCCAAATTCATGTGTTGAAATGTAATGGCAAATGAAATAGTATTAAGAGGTGGCTCCTTTGAAAGGTGATTAGCCATGAGGGCTCCTTTCTTGAAAAGAGGATTAAAGTCCTTGTTATTTAGGCCTCAAGTAGCAGTCAGTCTTTTTCTTTTCTGCCATGCGAGGACACAGTGTTTCTCTTTTTCTGAGGATGCTGCAACAAGGCACCATCTTGGAAGTGGAGACTGGGCTCTCACCAGTTTATGAACCTGATAGCACCTTGATTTGGACTCCCAGCCTGTAGAAGTGTGAGAAATAAATTTCTCTTATTTATAAGAGAATAAATTTCTTTCTTTATTCTGTTTCAGCAGTACAAAAAGACAAAGATACTTTCCCAAAGCCCATTCTTCTTTATACCGCTGCAATAGGAACTAGGTTTTAATATGAATTTTAGGGAGTCACATCCAGACCACAGTAATCAATGAACAGAATTCTTAGTGAAAGAAGCCATAATCTATAGGTTTTGGTATTGATTAAAATAATTGATGCATCAAATCTTCCCAGTAAACTTTAAAAGAATAATAATGGTCCCAGTTAAAATATTTTAAGAAGTAAAAATGGAAAAAATAAAATATTTCAACTATTGTTTGAATGTTAATCAAAAATTTAATTGACTTAATAAAACACTCAGGAACATATTTTTCGGTTGAAAAATTACAAGTGTTTTCATACGTATGATTAAAATGCTTGTATGCTGTATATCCTTTAAACTTTAAATTAAATGTGTATTGGGTCAACAGAGCAATAATAAGTATAGGGTGGAAATATCAAGATAAAAAAGTCTTTCCTCATTTACTCACTCTGAATTCACTAACATGTGGCCATAAGCTAGATATTTTCCTTCAAATTTTACACACGACCTATTTTCTACCCATCCCTATGGGCCCCTTCTTATTAAACTTTCTGTGGTTATGTAGTCTACCTTAAAATCCTTAAAAAGTATGAATCTCTGCCAATGGGAGATCTATATCAATTACATGTATGACATATTTTCCTAAGAGTGCAGTTTGAGATATGCTGTATGTATGGTGTGTGTGCGTGTCTGAATATTACTAGCTACTGTTGTAGTTTTTAGATGGGTATTATATCATGGTTTGATTATACCAGTAAAAAATTAGAAGTATCAAGAGAATAGAACAGTTGATATAGATAATTTTCAATGTGACTTTTTAAGCCAAAAGATCACTGGCTAGTTGGAATAATGATCAAAATTAATTAATTCTGTTAGTGCAAAGAAAATTCTTCAATCAACAGGCAACTCCTATGCCATTGTTAATAGACTAATTAAAAGAAACAAATGTCACAAAATGTTTATTACTTATTAAAGATATGATATCAAATTCTTAATTTGAATTCCAGGAAGCATAGGAAGCATGACTACTCTGAGTTTAATTAGCTTAGGGTGATAAATTGCATCTTAAAAGTAAAGATTACATACCACCCAAATGAATTCTTTCACATAAGTTTAAAATTTATTAGTGAGGCATTTACAGACTAATTACTAAAGTTGTTAGGTTATGAATATAAAAAGAAGAAAGAATAGAAAATTCATACATCTTGCCAAGGAGATTTTAATTCCTTTTATGTTCTCAGTCTCTGGAGCAAATGGAAAGGCCACAATACTTCAGGAAAGAGGATATTTATTGGTGTTATGTTCTTGCCTATTTCATCTACTAGAACTTGCCACCTTGTCTCCAAATGTATTTTCTCTCCTACTTACATAGCAGTTTAGTCTCTTTAAACTGCATTTTTTTTTTATTAAACATGTATTGCTTTATCTTTTTCTTTATTAAGTTATATGCTATTTGAGTATTAAGAAATGAAATATTTTAGAAAGTAGGAAGAAAAAATTCTGTTGCAATTTTTATTAATTAATGAAATGATTATTACATGTTGACATTTGTCTCAATTATAGATTTTTATTACTAAAACACAAAATGTGAAGCATTTTTACAGATAAGTCAATCTTTTTGAGAAAAATAGGTTTCTAAAAAAGTATTATTTTTGTCTTTCAAAAATAGTTCATTTTGAGTTGACATTCCAACAAAAAGCAATGGCCTTGGTAGTCATACCATTGTATGTTTATACTCCTTTTTTAAAAAATGAAAATGGTTAAATTTAACTCTTTTCTTTATTCATGATATGTTTTGTCCTGTTGGACGTATTTCCATTTCGTGACAGCTTGTTTTCCTTAATCGCTTCATTTCGTCATCGTGATGACACCTTTATCGATGTAAGCCTCTGTAGAAAGAACCATAGCTTTCCACGGGCAGAAAACAGGCTAGAAAAGATACCAAGCTATAAACGGGGTTCTTTCTGTCTTCATTTTTAATTTCGGGTTAATATGAAGATTTATATGGTTAGGTTACATTATCTGTGTTTGTAAGATAAAGTCCAAAGTGGTTATTTCTTATGGAAAAGGAAGGATAACTCAAAAGGTAAACCATGAATTCAGGGGGTTCATGGCTCTCCAACCGAGAGCTTGGAGAATCATTTCTTGGGAGCAGTTTGTGCCCTTGTGCACGAATCAAGTATGTGATGACACCTGTCCAGCTGGAGTTCAGAACTGCAGGGAACCAGTGACTGGTCAGTGCCACCCATTCCTTTTCTTCTTTCTTTTCTTTTCTTTTTTTTTTTTTCTTTTCGTTTTCTTTGGTCAATTTGGATTTATTTCTAATTTCAAAATGTTAAGGGGATACAAATATATCTGTTACTGCCTTTTATAATGCTTAAGTTGGAGCTTTTAGTATGCCCATTGCCCAAATAGCATTCCTTGTACATAGTAGGTAGGTTTTTACCCCTCTCCCTTTCTTGATTTCCAATGACTTTACACTTCTCTGGGCCCATATGTGTCTATTGGTCAGTTCCCAGTTATTAGAGAGTACATGTGATGCTTTGTTTTCATTCCTGTGATACTTCACTGAAGATAATGTCTCCAGTTCCATCCAACTTGGTACAAAAGACATTATTCCTTTCCTTTTTATGGCTTAACAGTACTCCATGTATAGACCAGATTTTGTTAATCCACTAGTGAATTGATAGGCAGTTAGGTTGATTTTACATCTTTGCAATTGTGCTGCAATAAATATTCAAGAGAAAGTGTCTTTTTAATAAAATGACCTCTATTTCTCTGGGTAGATATCCAGCTGTGGGATTGCTAGGTTGAATGGTCAGTGTACATTTAATTCTGTGAGGAATCTTCATATTGTTTTTAATAAGGGTTGTACTAATTTGGAGTCCCACCAACACTATATGAGTACTTCTTTCTCTCTGTATTCACACCAGAATCTACTGTATATACTCGAGTATAAGCCCAAACTCAGCACAAATTTTGTGCCGGAAAAAAAACTCGGCTTATACTCCAGTATATACGGTATATTTTTCTGACTTTTAATTAATGGCTGTTCTGACAGGGGTGAAGTGATATTTCATTACAGTTTTAGTTTGCATTTTCCTGATGATTAGTGATGTTAAGCATTTCTTCATTTGTTTGTTGACCATTTGTCTATCTTCTTTTGAAAAACTTCTTTTCATATCTTTTGCCCACTTTTTAATGGGGTTGTTTTTTTCTTGCTGATTTGAGTTGTTTGTAGATTCTGGATATTAGCCGTTTATTGAATGTACAGTTTGTGAATATTTTCTCTCATTCCGTAAGTTATTTATTCAGTTCATTATTTCCTTTGCTGTGCAGAAGCCTTTTAATTTAATCAAGTCCCATTTATTTATTTTTATACATGTCTGTCTATTTGCCTTCGGGGTCTTTGTCATAAATTTTGTGCTTAGGCCAATGTCTGAAAGATTTTTTACTATATTTCCTTCTAGAATTTTTATAGTTTCATACCTTAAATTTGAGTATTTGATCCATCTTGAATTATTTTTTGTATATGACTAGAGATAGGGATCCTGTTTCACTCTTCTGCATGTGGCTGTCCAGTTTCCCCATCATCATTATTAAATAGGGCTTCCTTTCCCCAGTGTATTTTGTTGTCTTCTTGTCAAAATCATTCGTAGGTAGATGGTTTTTCATCTGGAAACATCACATTACCAGACTTTAATTTATACAAGGCTATAGTAGCCTTAATAACGTATTACTGGTATAAAAGTATAAGTGTGGATCAATGAAAGAGACAAGAGAATCTTTCCCTTTTTTGTGTGGGACTGTATATTGTGGTCATTGTCTCTCGTTCTACTTTTTATGGGGGGTATATGTGCACCCCATAAATCTCTCAGGAGCAGATTCACAAGACTTGAGGATTTAGAACCACAAAAGAAATCTAACCTGAGAAGCCTCATCTACACCCGGATCTCATTTAGCTATGGAGTACCTGGATATCAAGCCTGAATCTCCCATTGACCATTATGAAGCCAAACCATTCACTTTTTGAACCTCAGTTTCTTCATCTGTAAAGTGAGAATTAAACTAGATTATTTCTAAGGTTCTTTCACAATCTTTTTGTGATTATATTACCTGCAGTTTTTCATTATTTGTATCACTTATCATCATTTGTATCACATCTTGGCTGAATCAAGGGTCAACTATACTATCTTTTTGGTGTTTTATACTTAAACTGGTCTTTCTACATAGCAGATTCCAGAGAGCAATGATTGTAGTCTGTATTCTCTAAAATCTCCAGAGTGCTTATTTTAGAACCAAGTATTCATTAAATGTTCAACAAATATTAAATGATGAACATGACCATGTTAACATGTGTTGTCCCAGGCTGATTACAGTGCTGCTGCTGACGTTTCTTTTGCTTATTAAAACCATCAACAATGGCAGTGTGTGCTCTCTACTGCTGAAACATGGCAGGTGAGGGCGCTTACAGCTATGGCCTATTTCAGGGCTTCTCAAGTGATTGGAAATTGACTCAGGATGGAATTAAAGAATTATTTACACAACATAAACGATTCTATGGTCAACGTTAACTGTCCTTGGCTGATATTTCTCATCAGGTCACTGTCACAAAACAGGCTATCTTCTTGAAATATTTGGGATATATTTTGACAAGATTACTTTTGTTTCCAAGGGATAACTTGATAAAGAATAAAAAGACCATTCAGCACCTAAACAAAATGTTTAAATACGAGAAATAAAAGCTGTGTTTCATAGAGGAAAAAGGCTTGGTGAACTAATTGGGGTGAACCTATCCTATGTTGCATATTTAAGAACTATGTTTTGTTGTCATCCGTGGTTCATTGAAATGAAACCAGAACTTCCAAAATTAATTTAAAATAGAACTCTCATAATAGTCACTTTATTTTCAACTTGAGATCTCTATGTTGACTAAGGTGAATGATGAAAAACTATAAATTTCTTGAAGTCCTTGTTGAAATCTTTCTGATTTTTTCCAGTGTCTCGTAAATGGTATTACTTACTGAACCTTTGGCCCTATGACCTGAAGTACTATTTGGAGATTTAAGTGATGACTTCAATAATCAAAGGAAAATCAACTCTTGAGACTTCTTTAGAAATTATGCCTATAGAAAGAACCACTGGGATATTCAAAATTGGACCAGTTTTTCCTCGGTATCACAGAAACTGATTATATGGCATAAAAAGAATGATTCGTCAATTGTCTAGTTAATATAGTTGATAATAGGAGCAAATGAGATATTTTACCATATGCATTTCTAGTTTTTGTTTCCCTTACATCAGTGAATTATATAGACCCAGCTTCTGAAACTGAAGATCAGTTTTAGAGTGGAAAATGAAGTGTCTTATTTAATTCAAAAGTCAGTACCAAAATCTGTCTCTCTTTCTTTCTTTATTTTTCTCTCTCTCACACACACACTCATACCTCATATGTCTACCACTAAGCCTATTGCAAAAATCTCTGGTGGAATTAAAATATAAAGAGATTTTGGGACCCAGGTCAAAGTCATCTAAAAACACATTTCTTACTATCAGGAAGGAATATTTTGACAGTACTACTATTATTATTACTTTCATCACTACTAACAAAGATGCTCTCCATGAACAAACTCTAGTCAGCAACTAGGTCCTGACTTTTGGACTTCCATATTCATCTCCCCATTGTCCATTTTTAGCAAGAATCCTGCTAAGTCAGTTTAGGCAGAATACCTCATTACTGATAACCAACCACCCTTGCTGTCTGGTAAAGCTCCTTATCCTCCCGTCCCTCCCCCCCACTCTTCCCCATGCCCACGTGATGTTTAATCACCCTTGGCCTGCTTTCAGCAGGAATTCTGTTAGATAGCTTTAGCCAGAACTCCCCCTTACCTGCCATGTTTCCTTTTTGTAATTTTCCATCCGTGGACCACCTCTCTAATACTTTTGACTGTGAGGCTCCCCCCCTTTCCTGCACTCAGAGCTGAGCCCAATCTCCTTCACCTACTACAAAACTCCACTGCAGTAGTCCACCTGTTTGTCTGTCTCAACAGTGTCCCTTGAATAAAATTTCCCTTACCATCTTTAATAAATGTCATGAATGTTTTTTCTCTAACTCTACCATCTGTTATTTGGAAATTCTAAGAGAAGAAAGAAAAGCACTTTCTGACACACCTTGATTCTTTGCTTTTCAGAATAATTCTTCAGCCATAGTACTTCAAATAAATTTCCATGATAGAGCTTAAATGGAAGATCTGGTCTTCTGTGGTCCATTGAATTTGTGATTGCTTCCTATAGGAAGGATAGTAATTTTATAAAGTTGAAGCCTCTGCATCCTACCTCACTGAGCAGACTTCTGCCTGATTGCTGAGCCAAGGAAAGCCAGGCTAGCCCTATTGGCAATAACGAGAAATTCCAGAATTGCTTCTTGCCTTAACAAAACCGCATGTGGAAATATTTCTGGTAAAGCCTATCCTTAGGCTCTTTCACAGCAGGGAGGTGCCACAAGAAGAAATGACATACCAGGGATAGTACTCATCTGCAGTGGGAATCTGTGTCAGCCTGATGAATGAAGGCTTTTTGTGATAATGATCCTAAGATTCTTGGTAATGTTAGAGAGTTCATTGGAGTCATGGGCCTGTTACCACTTTGCCAGCAGGGTGAGCGGCCTGAGTGTGCCACGCTGGCAGCTGAACAGGAATCCCGCCCTGGGAATTTCGTGCCTGACTTGGATTTTCTCCCTGTCAGACGGGGATGTTAAAGAAGGGTGTCAAATCGTGCTCAGGTCTCTTTCATCTGAAA
This sequence comes from Loris lydekkerianus, assembly GCA_963574355.1. Lineage (NCBI taxonomy): Eukaryota > Metazoa > Chordata > Mammalia > Primates > Lorisidae > Loris > Loris lydekkerianus. Next base: position 18,299 of record CAUYPK010013202.1, on the reverse strand, counting down.
ATTGTACTAAGCAAGATGGTGGCGATGATTTTCAATTAATACTCTACAATTAACATCTTTCCAAAATCTTTCTTATTTTGAAATAAATAATAAGTAAATTTTTAGTAGAATTTAGAGCAATTATACATTTCCGCTACTGCTTTTGGCTCTTATCTCAGAAAGGTCAAGATATGAAACATTTCCTTTACAACAAAAATTTGTATTTTTTTTAGTAGTTTTCTTTAAATCAACTCATTTTCTGATAATAAGATTACTTTTCAGAGAGCCTTTCTGAGAATGTTCATGTTTAATTTCTCATCTTTTTTCTTCAATAACTTTCCAAATCTATTGATACAGGGCATTATACCTAATCTTACTATTTAGTAGATTAGACATGGAAGGACAATACATATGACATTCAGATGCTATTAAACCTGGGGGAAAATATTTTGTTTATACTCAATTGCCAAAGTGTTCTTTAAATTTGATTTTCATAACACCTCACTGAACTCCTGTCAAAACATAAGAAATCACGGGTTTTGAAATCATACCTACCTGGGTTCAGTTACTAGTCTTGTCACTTTAGCATCATGTGATTTTAGATTAATTATCCTGCGTAGCAGGCAATCAGGGAATGTTGACTTCCTTTCTCAGGTCTTCCTGTTTTGCCTTTAACAACATTTATTGGCCATAGTAACATTTCTCTTTCTTTCCATTTTAAAGCTCATTTTCTTATGCATATAAAGCAATAGATTCACTATTCAGTTTCCCAAAATACAATATACATGAGAGGTATATTGTACAAATGTACTTGAAATATACTTTGGCTTCCTTGTGGCTCAATTTGTATCACATTTAAAGAAACGCAGCCCATAAATATGTGCACCCCTTTTTCGGAGCTCTGTTTTCTCTTTACTCCATTCCCAGAGCTGTGTTTCTCAAGCAATGCGATAGTACCTCCTTGGGGATATTTGCAAATGTGTGGGAATGGTTGAATTGTTATGTGAGGCTTTTTTTGGCTTTTAGTAAATGGCACCAGAGATGCTAATGATCTTGCAATATGCGGAATGGTTCATTGTAGATGGAAGAACTGTCATGATAAACCGATTCCAGAGGAAACTCTAGAAAGAGGAGAACATTAATAATGCAAAATCTCTATAGTCCTTCTCTCTGTTATTGGTTTCTACCAAATCCCTCACTAACATAGTCTCTGAAATCTCAGTGCTTTTCTCTCTCTCCTTCCTCCTCATTTCACCCACTTATTTGTCTGATTTCTTGGTTTCCTACACTTTCTCTGAATTTCCCCTTTTCCTTTATGAGAACTCTAGAGGTGGCTGGCAAGCAAGAACCTTTTGCTCCCCAGAAGCTTGAAGAAGGAAGAAGGGAAAATTTGAGGACTCAGCTGTTAATAAAGTTTATTTCGATTCAACCTGTAGGAGATCTGCTGGCACCTGAAGTCCTGAGGAGTGTAAGTGAGATAGTAGGGCAGGAAGTGGGTGGCACATTGCTCTTGTCAGCACTTTCATGTAGGCTCCTTGAGGCCAAGGACATGGCCACCAATGGCAGCCGTCTCCTGAAGCTAACTTTGTCAATAGACACTTGGATATCAGTGTCCTCAGAAATCTGGGAATTTATCTTTCTTCTGAGTTGGCATTTTAATGTATGTGGTATATAAAATACACACACACACACACACACACACACACACACACACATAAATAATGACTAGTGTTTCCAAATAGTAACTTGAAGAAGGACACACATTGTATAAATGGGAGCAAGTTTAAAAAGTAAGAGATGCTTCCCAAATGGCCATAACATTTGTTTAAAAATCCTCACATTAAATTGAAATTAAAAAAATAAAAACTTACAAAAAAAACTTTAAGTGCTTATAAATTCAATCTTACTAGTTATAGCTTACATTTGGAAAGAAAACCAAAAACACTGTTTTTCTTATTATTTCAGAGTGCATGATTCACACTTTTTGGACAGCCCTTGTAAACTATACATAGGCACCATTTTATACATATATTATATTCATGGTAATGATTGCATTTTCCATGTCAATATTGTCTTTACTTGTAAATGTAAGTGTCCATGGTATATAGATGTTTCATATCATTCATGTTTCACAGTTTAAAATATTTGATAAAATAGGGGCTTTTAGTTATGAGGATTAAGTCTATCCCTGAATATGAATAAACTCATAACACTGTCACAAACTATTAAAGAATTTTTATTTTATAAAAAGAGAGAAAGCCAATGGTAAAAGAAAAGGAAGCATATAATAACATCATTCTAACTGAGTAGCAGGAATCTTTGCAGTTGTGTATCTCAGTACGGTACTCATATCATACCACATTGTACCATATGGTACTCTCAATGTAATTATACACGGAAAAGATAAAAACTTTTTTTTTTGAGACAATCTCTGTTTCCCCAGGCTAGAGTGCCCTGGCACCATAGCTCACAACAACCTTAAACTCACAGGCTTTAGCAAGCCTCTTGTCTCAGCCTCTTGAATAGCTGGGACTATAGGCACCTGCCACCACACCAGGCTAATTTTTCTATGTTGAGTAGTGATGGGGTCTCGCTCTTGCTCAGGCTGGTCTCCAACTCTTGAGCTCAAACAATCCACCCACCTCAGCTTCCCAGAGTGCTAGGATTATTGGCAGGAGCCACTGTGACCGGCCAAGAAAATAAGAACTTTGTATTTCAAGAGAGTCCCCCCAAAAATCAAGTATTCTTTGGTCCATTCATTCTGACCTTGACTAATGGCTCCAAATAATAATTTGAAGAAGGGCACACATTGTCTAAGTGAGAGCAAGTTCAAAAAGTAGGACATACCAGACAAATAGCCATAAGTTTTGTTCAGAGACTTTTATGACTCATAAATTCAATCTTAATAGTTATAGCTTACATTCGAAAAGAAAACAACAATTCTATTTCAAGTATAGGAATGTTAAATTATCTTAGCATAAGAAATATTATAATCATATCACATTCTTATTTTTATATGCTTTCTTGTAAAATAATTCAAATAGAAAGAGAATAGAAATGATATTCATAGAACAGAAAACAATACACAGGAAATGAAGTAGCTTTGTTAAATACTGAAAAAACTGCTGTGTCTTAGGTTTATAATTTATTGTTTTACCAAACAGTATTTCAAGGTGGGAAAAAGTTCCTCCAGTTTGCAAAAGCACTGGATTTTTATTATAAAGCAGATTTTTGTGAGTCTCTTGGGATACTACTATAATTAAATGACCAGTGTCCATATATAGGTGTTGGTTAAAGGAGAATAACAGAAATTCTATGTTAAAGAAAAGCTTCCTCTAAGCAGGTCAAGAATAATGTTCAAATCAATATCTTTGAAATTATAAATATTTTAAATTGTTCTTTTGACAAGGGTGATTTATTCACCCTAGCCATTGTTTTCATAAAGACTGTGTTCCTAAAGAACATAAGCATTTATTAAATATTTTATAATTATACTTCTTTGAGAGAATTTTCTGCATGAATTCAAGATGAGGTGAACATTCATTCTATGAGAATGAACTTATTTATAATGTTTTGTTGGCATTATATCTGATAATTTTATCGTCTCCTTCATTAATGAATCCAAAAATAATATATGCCGCCTATTTATATTGTTAAGTGGAAAATTATATTAAATTGACTGAAAATTAGAAAAAGAATAGCTCTGAGTGCTTGATACTCCTGGAAAGAGCACTGGTTTCGGAGTTGTCACACTTGATTTGAGGCCTGGTTTAAGCGCTGTAACCTTGTGAAAGTCCCTTAACTCTGGTAGCTTCCTTATTTCTGAAATAAGGATGATATATTACCTCCTTGAAATCTTTAACGGATGGTTATTAGCAGATTTGTCTTTTAAATCTCAAATTAAGCAGCCTTCTGTACAGTAACCCACTTCAGAAAAAGTTAGCTAGCCCCTCCTTCTCTAGTATCTTCTCATGCTGGCATGTGATTGCACATGAACTTTAAAAGGGAATTGTTTATTTACATGTTAATTCTTACTTAATCTATAAGATTCTTGAACTAAGTGGCCAGGTCTTATTAATCTTTTAATCTCTAGTACCTGGCATAAAGGTGGTATATAGTAAGACTTCAGGAAATTTATTTACTCTATACATAAACCATTTTAAACTTTAAAGGACTATAAATTTATGATGCTCAAAATTAAATTTTTTCGTCTCCATGTCACCTTTGAAAATTGCATGGTGTTTTCCTCTTTGCCTATCATATGGCCTGGTTTGAAACTTATTCTTTAAAATCCGTTTTAATATAATAAATGCAAGCTGTTATTTGTCCACGTTAGCTAGAAATGAAAGTAATCTGTTTAAATAACCATCCCTATTTTAACTGATGTCAGTTTAGCTAGAAACTTTTAAAATTAATTTCTTTTTTTTAATTGTTTCAGGTTAATTGAGGGTACAAAGAATTAGATTACAGTGTTTGCTTGTGTTATGTAAAGTCCCTTTGATAATTGTGTTCCCCCCAAGATGTGTGCCATACACCCTAATATTGTGCCTATGAAGTGGGAGCACATCCGTCCCCTACCTTCCTCCTCTCTTCCTGCTACCGTGTTGTCCTGCCCCCCACCTTGAATTGATTTGAGTTTTTTCTTAAGTGGGTGTGTATTAGGTCATCTACTGGCTTCATATTAGAATTGAATACATTGGATTCTTGCTTCTCTATTCTTGTGATATTTTACTAAGAAGAATGTGTTCATATTCTATCCAGGTTAATAATAAAGTCTCCATCTTTTTTTAGTGGCTGGCTAGTATTTCATACTGTACGAACACCACAGCTTGTTAGTCCCTTCCTGGGTTGGTGGGCATTTTCGTTGTTTCCACATTTTGGCGATGGTAAATTGAGCTGCAATAAACAGTCTAGTGCAAATGTCCTTATGATAAAATGATTTTTTTTCTTCTGGCTAGTAATGGGATTGGAGGATCAAATGGAAGGTTTAATTTGAGTTCTTGGAGGATTCTCCATACTTCCTTCCAAAAAGGTTGTATTAGTTTGCAGTCCCACCAGCTGTGTAAAAGTGTTTCTTTCTCTCCACATCCACGCCAGCATCTACAGCTTTGAGACTGTGATGTGGGCTATTCTTACCGGGATTAGGGATATCGCAAGGGGGTTTTGACTTGCATTTCTCTGATGATCAGGAATGATGAGCATCTTTTCAAATTTTGTTAACCATTTGTCTGTCTTCATCAGAGAAGGTTCTGTTCATATCTCTTGGCCAGTGGTAGATGGGATTGTTTACTCTTTTGTTGTTGTTGATTAATTTGAGTTCTCTGTAGATTCTAGTTATCACCCTTTGTCAGATAATACCCTAAAATATCTTTTCCCATTCTAAAGGTTGTCTTTTTGCTTTAGTTGTTGGGTCCTTTGCTAAGCTTTTCAGCTTAATTAATTCCCATTTGTTTATTTTTGTTGTTGTTGTCATGGCTGCTAAAGTCTTTGTCATAAAATCTTTCCCCAGTCCAACATCATCAAGAGTTTTCCTCACACTTTATTCTAAGATTTTAATCATTTCATGTCTTAGAATCTTTCATCCATCTTGAGTCAATTTTTGTAATTGGGAAAAGGTGTGGATCAAGTTTCAGTCTTTTACATGTGGTTATCCAGTTCTCCCAGCACATGTGTTGAATAGGGATTATTTTCCCCACTGTATGCTTTTGTTTGGTTTATCAAAAATCAGATGGGAAGTAGAGACTGGTTTCATCTCTTGGTTTTCTATTCTGTTCCATATGTCTATGTCTCTATTTTTGTGTCAATACTATACTGTTTAGATTACTGTGAATTTGTAATCCAGCCTGAAGTCTGATATGGTGATGCCTCTGGCTTGGTTTTTATTACTAAGAATAGCCTTAGCTATACATTTTCTCTCTGGTTCCAAAAATTAATTTCTAATTATAAGACTATAAGGCAGAAAGGAAGAAGATAGAGAAAGAATGAAGCAAGGAGAAAAGGTAATTTTTTTTTCTAGCACTACATATGTTGAGAGAGGGTTACCTTAATTTTCATAGATGATATAAGTGAGCCTCAGGTAGATTAAGTAACTTGTTCAAGGCTGCATATTTGTCCACACAAGGCAGAGTGAAAGGATTTTTGCCTGCAACATGGTTTTTCTTATAGCTAAACTGTATAGTTATAGAATGTATGTTTTGGCTTAATTTATTACAAATTTTCTTTTCAACAGAATTTAGTACTCCAAAAATGTGGTTACTTTGCAAAAGATAATTAATATTTTGTTGAAAAAGGAATAGAATAAAGCTAGAAAAAAATCTAATATTTTTTAGTCCTATATGTCCTGAGAGAGTGTTACTTTCAGATTCTACAGATAAAATAACTGAAACTCAGAAGATTAAGCAACTTGCTTAATATCACGTATCTTGGTTGGTAGCAAAGCTTCCCAAAATCAGTTTGATTCAAAAATTCAAAAATTTTGTGATCTTTTTGCTGTGCCCTGTGATAGGCAGAGCACATATCTTTATTCTGAATCTTATTAACCTTTGATAGGCCTTTATATAACTTAAAAGATTTTGTTCTCTGGTTTTCTATTGCCATTTTTTTGTGTGTGTTAAGAAAGCAAGATAATATTTGGTATAAAATTAAAGTAATAATTTCAAGTCCCAGATTATTTTAACCCTGGTTTTATGAGTCCAATATGGGATTCATTGTCAATAAATTTCTTAGGCAATTGTAAGAGAAGCTGACAGAATATTCTGTTTATATAATTTTTCTAACATAAATTAGAATAGTAATGTTTAAATCAGTTTAATTTGGAAGAGAAAGGTAAAGGGCAACAGAAAAAACTTCATGGATTTTTCTTCTTTTACATGTAATAATTGTAAGTATTCCTGTTCTTATTTTTGAGAAGTAACATATGTTATTTTTTCCACTTAACTTCAGTTATCTCATAAATATTTGAATAGATTTCTTTGGAAAGTGCTAAGATTTGAGGAAATAACTTCTGAAGAAACCCCCAAACATGGCTATCTTCAACACTACAATTTATAAATCCCCAACTATTTCTTCACTGAAGGGCTTTTCAGAAACTATATGTATAGCATGACTCTGTACTAAGAATATTTAGAAGGAGTATGTTTCCAAATTATTTTTATTACTATTAGTTTTAATAGTATTTGTAGTAATACAATTACTAACATGTCCTGAATGACAACTTTGGAATAGTTGACATAGATATGTAACTTGGAACTATGAGCATGAGCATACAAGAACCCACACACACCCGACCCTTACCTCCATCAAATGAACAAACTCCCTTTTAAATAAACTGATTTGTGTATAAGATAAAGAGCTGGAATAAAACTGTGATTATGGTAGGTATGTTAACAAAAATTACTTAAAATCAGTTTATCAATTGATTATTTGTCAATTGATAATTTGTCAATTACTAAAAATTGGGTTATTATCAACTTTCACTAAGCTTATCACTGTATGTAAAATGTTGTGTTGTATAACTTGGAGCATGTAGAGTTATAATATCTGGTTTTTGACTTCTAGAAGCTTAAACTACACAGGAAGACAGAGCAGAGAATATTCACATTCACACACACAAACAAAACATAATAAAAAGTCGGTACAAAAGTGTTAGATACACAATATAGGGATCAGAGAGGGGGTTGAGAAATTCTTGTGGGTTCAGGTAGAAAAAGCTTTACAGAAATCTGAGGTTCCAGCTGGACTTTGAAGGATATGTAGAAATTGCATAGGTAGAAGAGAGAGTGGAATGTTTCAAACTGGGAAATGGCCCATCTTGGTGATGCAGTGATGACAATGTGAAAAGTCTGTTTGGAAGATGAGTGTGACTATACTGGAGGCTGTCTTTGAAAGTGTCAGAATGAGGTGGAAAGATATTATGTATCAAAACCAGTTTAGTGTTTAGACTTTATCCAAGTGAAGAAGTATTTGAAAATATTTTAGGAAAGTTAACTTGAAATGTGGCAAGAATGGGGGAAAGAGAAAAAGGAAACAAAGGCAGGTGGTATAAAGTAAACCCCACCACTATGAGCACTCATGCAGGTTTTGTACTGAACATTTCTGGGATACTATTATATAATGACAACCTGTATGTCTATATACAGCTGTACAACTGTATAGATTGTAGATGAAAGGGAGATAAGGAGTGAATGGTGGCAAAATAAAGACTAGAGAGTGAAGAAATTTATGCAAGAAAAGGTTTGAATTAATGCAGCAAGTTAGGGCCCTGGTTAACAAGGTCAAATTATTTTTTTTCAAAAAGAAAGAAAGAGAAAGAACTATGTGTGTTTGAAGTTTAAGAAGGCAATGGCAGAATGATTAAAAAGATGTACTTGAAAGAATTAGTTTCTGAAGAGATTGGGTAGAAATCCCAGATATAAGATCTAGTCTTTGATAACATTGGGAGACTTTTTCTTTGAACCTAGAAAGAAGAAGTAAAGACAGACATAGAACAGTTTATTGTTATTTCCTCAAAGAACTACTACAAACAGATAGGGGTGACTAGCAAACCTGTGGGAAATAAATTGTAGAAAATTCAGGCCTTTCTGACTCACAAACTGCTGTTATTTTTACAACTGGGAAGGTGGATAATCCTTCAGATAATCCTGGGGCTAAGTTATTAGATATTACAATGTTGAATTTAAATCTGATATTTTAAGGCCAATTAAAAAAAACAAAAAACCTGTGTGTTCTCTAGCATATAAATCCATTTTTACAAAACCTTCAGAGAAGCAAAGATGTATTTTACTCAGCAAAGTACCGTATATACTCGAGTATAAGCCGAGTTTTTTCAGCACAAAATTTGTGCCGAAAAACCCGAACTCAGCTTATACTCGGGTCATACAGGTTATTTGATGACAACGTCTATGCTAATACCCACACATCAGATACAGCTGAAGCTCTGTTTGGACATACAGATGATGATGAGGAGGAATCCAGTTTTGAAGGATTTTAACCTTTGTGATTTAGCTTGATTACCTGTTAAGCTACGGTTTTCTCTACTTTATTTAAAGTTTTAAAGTTGTTGCTAGTTTACAGTTTTTCTTTAGCAATAAATATTGAAAAGCATTTAACCTACTGATTCCTCAATTATTGTAATAGTTTGGGGTATATATTTTTAGTTTTGAAATTTACCAGTGGCTGCTGCATTTTCCACCTCGGCTTATACTCAAGTCACTAAGTTTTCCCAGTTTTAGGGTAAAATTAAGGGCTTCGGTTTATACTCGGGTCAGCTTATACTCGAGTATATACGGTATATCTTGAAAGGGAGAAGAAAAGAAAGTCCAAGGACTTTACCCTTCAGCCGTGAGATTTGATTCTTGAAAAAACACTATCTAGAATCTCTTCTAGTTAGGGAGGTATTAGGTTAAAGTAATTCTAAGTTCCATTTGTACTCAAGTCCTGTGACAAGAAAAGCTTTTCAAAAATATTTGAAAATTAGTAAACTGAGAGCATGCAAGTAAGGAATTTTGGAAGTTTCAAAGCTTCTGATTTTTTTTGTGTAAAAAGAAGTAGAGATTTGGGGGAAAATGTATCCTGTTTTTATGGAAGACTGACTGTAGTAGGCCTTTCAATTTTGTGAAGAGAGAAAGTGAAGTTTCTACTCAGAAAGGAAGAGGGTCCAGACTTGGCCTCCAAGAAGCTAAACTGAAACAGATTGTTTTCATTGTGGATGGACTGAAATTTCTATGATTACATTTCCTTTGGGAAATATATATATATTTCTTGAATATATTTCTCACAGTTCTTGAATATTATTGTTAGTTATTGGGGAATGTGTGTGACACCTTGTTGGGGCATTTAACCCAATAGATGTGGGCAAACCTAGGGCAGCAACATTAAGACAGCAAATGTTGAAACCTGAGCTTGGGGGTTGTTGAACATATACTGTAGTTGGATGCCTAGACTGTTCCAAAATGCCCAAAGGCCATGCTGATGACATGGAATGGTGGAGAGACATTATTTTTGTTATGGTACATGATAGACACTCAGTTGTTTCATAGAACCAGTCACCTTCAATTCATTCCAGTTAGGCTTTTCTTTAGAAATGTGTAAGTTTGCATAAGATGATACTTTTAGTTCTTCACGAGACTTTCAACTCAAGTGGTTGAGCTGTCATTGAATATCTTGGGACTCAGTGGGTATTAAAACACCAGGAAGATGATATATAGATAAGTATGGACAATTTACCTGGACCACTTACCAGGTTAGTACAGAATCATGGCCTTGAAGAAAAGTGAGGTTACACACATCATATACCAAAGGAATCATAAACAAACCAAAGATTTTCATTGGCAAAGAGTAGTTAAAAGATTTGATTGAATCCAGCAGCAGAGTTAACATATATTTTATTTTATTATTATTATTTTTTTACATATCATATTTTAAAACAATGGTCTCTGTGTATCATGGCACATAGGAAAATCTGACCATTTGCAAAATGGCAACATTACAAGGCCATTCATAGCCAAGTAAAGTGTAAACCATCTTAAAGGGGCTTACTAATAATACTGAGATAAAATTACCACTAATGCTTGGATGTATAGAATGAACAATACCATTAATCCATTAGAAAAGATTTGGGGATTTTGCTTTGATATAAAGGCAAGGGAGATAGCTATTCAAGTAGGTCCTTACCATTAAGTTTCTCCCTGTTAGCTCAAATCAAAACAAATACTCTAGTCCTAAATTATTTCCCTGATGTTACTCAGAGCCGACCTCACTACCTGGAAGTAAGTACCTATTTATAAGTGGTCAGGTTTCCCTACAGGGTTTGTATGACACACATGGTTGATAGAAGTTATGAAAGTTACAGAGGCCAATGCAATCTGTAAACACATAACTGTAATGTATTCAAAATAAGGACAGATGAGAGAATGTGCCCACTAGATGATGAGACAGGAATATGATGTGTACTGTGTAAGGTCTTCATCAGGTATTGCTTCAGCTCCATGGCAGGTATATATTATAGCCTAGAGAATATATGCACACATTCACCCAAGGGAGCCCCAAAGAAAGGAAATTGCAGTAGGCACACAATTCATCTCTAGCCGCCCACCTGCCAAATGTTGGCAGACTACTCAAGGTCACAACCCACATGTTGTGAACCAAGATTTTACCTCCCTGGGTAGCATGTGGTTTTGAAGGCAAAGGCTATGAGTTTACATTCCCAGATGCCATATGTATGCAGTTAGCAGACAACTATGGTCTCTTTATATGTACATGGCCACAAATCATTACAAATTGATGCCTGGTTGATGGACTTGATCTCCTGCAAATTCCCCATATGCTTCACCTTACTCCAAAATGAGCTGGAAGAAAATCCACGGTATTGGGAGCTTTTGACAGAACAACGGAAAGCTTCTACTTATGGAACTATGGCATGTAAAGCCACAATGGGCAAAGGTGGGAGAGTAACTATTCTTTAATTTTCTTATGTATTCGAAAAGCAAACAGAAAAAAGGAAACAACTTGCAGTGGAAATGTAACTAGCTACTAGAACTTTAAGGTGGTTAGTTTGGATTTATCCTTAGGAACTGAAAGAAAATAGCTACCTCCATAGGTTGTCCAAAAATTTTCATTTTTTCTTTGCTCTCACTTCCCTCTCTCTTCCTCCCTGTTTTTCTCCTTCCTATGTATGGTATATATATATATATATTTTTTTTTTTTTTTTTCTCACATTATAAAGGATCTGGGACAGTGAACAAGACGAACAAGTGCCATGAATAGGATAAGCTGTTGAGACCATAAAGATCCTTATGATCTATTATTATTGAGCTCCATTTAAAAAATTTCTCCGATGGGTATCCTTAGAATAAAGATCAAAGATGGGAAATAGAATTTTTTAACATAATTTTTTAAATATAAAGAAAGAGGAAGCAAATGGTGTCCTCAAATATATGTGTTCATGGGATGTACTTGGGAGATGAGCAAGATAGGTTTGAGTGATGATTTAGGGCCCCCACCTCTGTCCTTTTTCATAAAATATTTCAGATATACAGATAATCAAAGAAGCTACCACAAGTACCCAGTGTATCCACTTACTCTCCAGCTTGAATAAAGCCTAATGTTTTTTCATATTTGTTCACAAAATTATAAAGACAACTTTGCAGTTACAAGTAAAATTTCTGCATACCCCTTTTGACTTTCATTCCCTCCCTTCTCCCCCAAAGGTAATTACAATATAGGATTTATTGTTTGTTTCCATACACATTTTACCCGTGCTTCCATTGATAGACATTTAGATTGTTTCTGAGTTTTCACCACAACAACATGCATTGCTGTGCATATTTCCATGCGCACATTTTCAAGATTCTCCCTAGAGCAGAAGCATTGAACCTTCTAAAGATGTATTTCACATTATAACCCAGCACACACACATGCACACACACTTAAAGGCACGCACCCTGCTTTCTTAGGTTAGGTACCCTAGCTGCAAAGCCCAAGTTAAGACAAGAGGGAGCTAAAGCAAAGTTGTGGCTTCCACTGAGGTCTAGCTTCAGCCTGCTCCCTCAGGGAAGTGTGGACAAAAGCAGAGATTTGTCTCACATAAGGAAAGGGGACCCTGATTTTGATTCCCCTTATTTGTCTGTCACTGGCTGTGGGCCACTTGGTGGGGTCAGGTGGAGAGAGTAACGGCCCAGACATTTCTAACTCAAGTAGGTCCTATAAGCTCAGGCAAACTCTGGAAAAGAAAGCAGCTGTGAGCAGTTAGCAGCTGATATAAAATTTGGGGATGAGCTCACTAGCTCCCGCCAAGGGATCTGACCAGGGTGTCATCAATAGCATGGAATACATCTCTGACTTGTGACACACGCTGATATTTTTTCTTCTTCCCTCTCCCTTCTCCTTTACCCTGCTCCTCTTTCCACCTCTGCCCTCTACTTCCCCACTTAAATAATTCCATTAAATGTTAGCCTGCAGATTTAAAAACACTGTTCTAGAATTTACCTTGAAGGGGAATTGCTGGGATACAAACATCAACCTGAGTAGTTGCTACGAAATGGTTCTCCAAAGCCGTTTAACCCATTTGCTTTTCTGCCAGCCTTGTATGAAAGTTCTGATTTTATTACTTCCATGTAGACTCTTGCCAGCATTTTCAGGCTTTAATTTTTGTCAGACGTCTGGTTGTGAATGGATATATTATTAATGTTATAAATTGAATTTCTCTGATGATTACTCAATTGAGCCAACTCCTCATATTTATGGCTCTATAAAGTTTCCCTTTCGTAGCTTGACCGTTTGGATTCATTCTTCTTGTTTTTGACTTCTAGGAGGTCTTTATACTGATGGTGCCAAAAAATTTTAAGAAAGGAAAAAACTATATTAAATTTGTAATACTTAAGTCATGTTTAACTTCTGCAATTACAAGAGGTGCGCAAGGTGACTTGTATTCATCTATTGTTATTGGAATATATCTAGTATTACAATTTTAATACAGTATTTTCCTTTCTTAAAATGTTCACATTTTTGACATCCTCTGCATATTCCAGAAATTAATCTTTTTCTTGTCGTTAAACTGTGCAAATCCCTTCTCCTTGTGTATGAATTTTTATTTTGTGGGGTTTTTTGATCTATAGACTTTTTAATATTTTATAAAATCAAATTTACCTATATTTTCCTTTATGTTTTACTCTTTTGGGAGGTATGATTAAGAAATTCTTCTTAGCTTGAAGACATGAAATTCTACTTTATTTTCTTTAAACATTTTAGACTTTTATTTTTCACATTTAGCACTTTGTTCATCTATGAATTTTTTATATAGAATAGGTATACAATTTTGTTTTATTTTCTACCTAAATAACAAATTATTATGGCATTATTTATTAAAAAATCCATCTTATACTCACTAAGATATAAGCTACTTCTGTCAAGTATCAATTCTTCCTACAAACACAGGTCTGTTTTTAGGTTTCTCTATCCAATTACATTGATCAGTTCTTCTGTGCACTACACATTCTTATAGTTGCTATGGTTTGTGATAATTTATGATATCTGATAGGGCCAAACTACTTATTTTGTTCTTCAAAAATTTCTCCTTTTTTTTCTTCCATAGGATCAGCTTTTTAAACTCTATGAAAATTTTTGTTGAGATTTTTATTAAAATTGAATTTACATATGACTTTGAGAAGATATTTTTAATGGCATTACATCTTTCCATTAACAAAGATGGTATTTATGCTCATTTATTTAGATCTTCTATTTTTTCTTTTTTTTTTTACAGAAGATGTAGAAAATGGGAACCAACCAATATTTCTCTATTGTAAAAATTTCTTTTTTTTAATTGTTAAATCACAGCTGTGTACATTAGTGCAATCGCCTGTACCCATTCTAAGATGCACCATAGATGTGGCCCCACACATTACCCTTCCTCCACGAAAAGCTCCCCCCTCCCGTCTCCTTTCTTGGCCCTTTCCCCATAGTCTTGTGCTATAGTTGGGTTATAGCCTTCATAGTAGGGCTGAGTACATTGGATACTGTTTCTTCCATTCCTGAGATATTTTGCTAAGAAGAATATGTTCCAGCTCCAGCTCCATCCATGTAAACATGAAAGAGGTAAAGTCTCCATCTTCCATTAAGGCTACATAGTATTCCATGGTATAACATGTATCACAATTGCTAGTCCATTCATGGGTAGATGGGCACTTGGGCTTCTTCCATGACTTACCAATTATGAATTGGGCTGCAATAAACATTCTGGTACAGATGTCTTTGTTATATTGTGACTTTTGGTCTTCTGGGTATAAACCTAGTAAAGGAATTATAGGATCGAATGGCGGGTCTATTTTTAGGTCTCTAAGTACCGTATATACTCGAGTATAAGCCGAGTTTTTTGGGCACAAAATTTGTGCCGAAAAACCCGAACTCGGCACAAATTTTGTGCCGAAAAAACTCGGCTTATACTCGAGTATATACGGTATTCTCCAAACATCCTTCCAGAAGGAACATATTAGTGGACATTCCCACCAGCTGTGTAGAAGTGTGCCCTTTCCTCCACATCCAGGCCAAACTCTCTGGTTTTGGGATTTTATAATGTAGGCTACTCTTACTGGGGTTAGGTGATATCTCAAAGTAGTTTTGATTTGCATTTCTCTGATGATTAAGGATGATGAGCTTTTTTTCATGTGTTTATAGATTGTGCATCTGTCTTCTATAGAGAAGTTTCTCTTCAAGTCCCTTGCCCACCCTGAGATGGGGTCACGTGTTCTTTTCTTGCTAATACATTTGAGTTTCCTGTGGATTCTGGTTATTAGACCTTTATCGGAGGTATAAACTGCAAATATTTTCTCCCATTCTGAGGGCTGTCTGCTTGCTTTACTTACTATGTTCTTGGCTGTGCAGAAGCTTTTTAGTTTGATCAGGTCCCAGTAGTGTATTTTTGATACTGCTTCAATTGCCTGGGAAGTCCTCCTCATGAAATATTCTCCCAGGCCGATTCCTTCAAGAGTTTTCCCTGCACTTTCTTCAAGTATTTTTATAGTTTCATGTCTTAAGTTTAAATCTTTTATCCAGCAAGAGTCTATCTTAGTTAATATTGACAGGTGTGGGTCCAGTTTCAATTTTCTACAGGTCGCCAGCCACTTCACCCAGCACCGTTTGTGAAATAGGGAATCTTTTCCCCACTGAATGTTTTTAATTGGCTTGTCAAAGATCAAATAACGGTAAGTAGCTGGATTAATCTCTTGGTTTTCTGGTCTGTTCCAGACATCTGCTTCTCTGTTTTTGTGCCAATACCATGCTGTTTTGATCACTATCAATTTATAGTACAGTCTCAGATCTGGCAGTGTGATTCCTCATGCTGTGTTTTTATTGCTGAGTAATATTTTGGCTATTCGAGATTTTTTCTGATTCCATACAAAACAAAGTATTATTTTTTTCAAGATCTTTAAAACATGACAATGGAGCTTTAATAGGAATCCCATTAAAATTATTTATTGCTTTGGATAATATACACATTTTAATAATGTTGATTCTTCCCAGCCTTGAGCATGGTATGTTTTTCCATGTGTTAACATCTCCAGCTATTTCTTTTCTTAAAGTTTCATAGTTCTCTTTGTAGAGATCTTTCACGTCCTTTGTTAGGTATACTCCCAAATATTTCATCTTCTTTAGCACTACTGTGAAAGGAATAGAGTCCTTGACTGTTTTTTCGACTTGGTTGTTGTTGGTATATATAAAGGCTACAGATTTATGGGTATTGACTTTGTAGCCTGAGACATTGCTGTATTCCTTGATCACTTCTAAAAAGTTTTGTAGTAGAATCCCTTGTGTTTTCCAGGCATACGATCATATCATCTGTGAAGAGTGAAAGCTTGATCACTTCTAACCCTATGTGGATACTCTTGATTGCCTTTTCTTCCCTAATTTCAAGGACAAAAACTTCCATTACAATGTTAAAGAGCAATGGAGACAATGGGCAACCTTGCCTGGTTCCTGATCTAAGTGGAAATGATTTCAATTTAATTCCATTCAATACGATATTGGCTGTGGGTTTGCTGTAGACGACCTCTATTAGTTTAAGAAATTTCTTAATTTTCTTAAGTGTTCTGACCATGATGGGATGCTGAATATTATCAAAAGCTTTTTCTGCATCAATTGAAAGAATGATATGGTCCTTATTTTTTAGCTTTTTTATGTGCTGAATTACATTTATAGATTTACGTGTATTAAACCAGCCTTGAGACTCTGGGATAAATCCAACTTGGTCATGGTGTATAATTTTTTTGATGTGTTGTTGGATTCTGTTTGTTAGGATCTTATTGAGTACTTTAGCATCAATATTCATTAGTGATATTGCTCTATAATTTTCTTTTCTTGTTGGGTCTTTCCCTGGTTTGGGGATCAAGGTGGTGTTTGCTTCATAGAATGTGTTGGGTAATATTCCTTCTTTTTCTATATTTTGGAAGAGGTTTAGTAGTATAGGTACTAGTTCTCCCTTAAAGGTTTGGTAGAATTCTGACGTAAAGCCGTATGGTCCTGGGCTTTTCTTTTTAGGGAGATTTTGTATAGTTGATGCTATTTCAGAACTTGATATAGGCCTGTTCAACATTTCCACTTCGTTCTGGCTAAGTCTTGGTAGGTGGCATGCTTCCAGGAATTGGTTGATTTCTTTCAGATTTTCATATTTCTTAGAGTAGAGTTTATCATAGTATTCGTTAAAGATTTTTTGAATTTCTGAGGGGTCTGTTGTTATTTCATCATTACCATTTCTGATTGATGAAATTAGAGATTTCACTCTTTTTTTCCTGGTTAGGTTAGCCAAATGCTTGTCTATTTTATTGATCTTTTCAAAAAACCAACTTTTGGATTTATTGATCTGTTGTATAATTCTTTTGTTTTCAATTTCATTTAATTCTGCTCTGATTTTGGTTATCTCTTTTCCTCTGATGGGTTTGGGGTTGGAGTGTTCTTCCTTCTTCAGTTGCTTGAGATGTTCCATTAAGTTAACTTCCTCTCTTTTCATTTTCTTGAGGAAGGCTTGCAGTGTTACAAATTTCCCTCTTAGGACTGCCTTTGCAGTATCCCAGAAGTTCTGGTAATTCATGTCTTGATTTTTATTTTGTTCCAAAAATTTGGTGATTTCCTTCTTAATCTTGTCTATAACTCATCTATCCTTCAGCATAAGGATGTTTATCTTTCATGTTTTTGTATGGGTATGCAGGTTCTTATTGTTATTGAGTTCAACTTTCATTCCATGATGGTCTGAGAAGATGCAAGGAATAATTTCTGTTTTTTTAAATTTGCTGACATTGGATTTGTGGCCTCGGATGTGGTCGATTTTGGAATATGTTCCGTGGGCTGATGAGAAGAATGTGTATTCAGTTTTGTTGGGATGTAATGTTCTGTAGATGTCTGTTAAGTCAAGATGTTGAATGGTTGAGTTTAAATCTAAGATTTCTTTGCTTAGCTTCTTTTTGGAGGATCTATCTAGCACTGCTAAAGGGGTGTTGAAATCTCCAACTACTATGGAGTGGAGGAAATTGAGTTGCTCATGTCTGTTAGAGTTTCTCTTATAAATTGAGGTGTATTGTGGTTGGGTGCATAAATATTAATAATAGATATCTCATCATATTGAATATTACCTTTAACAAATATGAAGTGTCCATCCTTATCCTCAATTATTTTGCTTTGTTTAAAGCCCATTGTGTCTGCGAACAGGATTGCAATGCCTGCTTTTTTCTGCTTTCCATTTGCCTGGAATATAGATGACCATCCCTTCACCTTGAGTCTATATTTGTCTTTTAATGTAAGATGCAATTCTTGGATGCAGCAGATATCTGGCTTGA